>CM049373.1:14089197-14347581 GCA_026937815.1 Etheostoma perlongum
CATCTTACCACTTTGACAAATACTGATAATAGAGAAGATTTGACCAGGCATGAGACTATACTGGTGATATACTGTAGATATGGTTAAATTAAGAGGAAATTCATTTTAGCACCATATACGTTTCCAGGCATCATCTTTTAGGCTGCTTTAAAAGGCAAAAGGTTCCGTGTAAACAAATATCTCTATCATCTCATAATTTGCTTCTGTCCAGCCTCTTTTTTGTGGGGTTGGGATACTGGGGGTTCTCTATAACCCCCTCTCCAAACTTCAGCTCCAGGAAAGATCGGTGGTTGTTGGGACTGTAGGCAGTGATGCCGGCAAAGGACATGGGTACCAGCGGCTGCAGGAAGTGCTCTGGGAACTCCACGTCTTGTTTGTGCTCTGTCCATGTGTCTTTGGTCATAACGCCATTACGTGCATAGAACGGCCACAGGTCAACATGCAGGTGGTTGGCCTCGCTGTACTGGACTCTGTAGAAGTCTCCTTCCACAGCGCGTTCCCAGACATAGCCGTTAGCATCCACGAGAGAGCCTGAGTCCAGGTTCTTCAAGTGATCACAGTTGGGTACATCCTCCAGGTAGATACCCAGGTCCACATCATAATCCCAAGGGATGATGTCCTGATGGCGGACAGCGCCCAGCAGAGTCCCCCCCTCTAGCCAGTAGCGCACACCAGAGGTCTCCAGGATATTGATTACATACTTGGTGGTTTCCCTGAGAGCTCGCAGACAGCAGGGAGGTGTCCAGCGATCCAGATAAAGGTAGTCTGGAGTGTCTTCCTGCACAGTGCCAAAGCAGCGAGACGTCTCTTTACTGCAGCCGTACCACTGTTCCTTCCCATCAGACAGCAGGAGACGCTTTAGACCAAAGCTCCTCATGAGCTTCCCTGTGGCCTCCTTCAGTCGAGTTTCGGCCTTCCACTGGTTGTGAGCGGAGCTGAAGAGGGGCCGGTGGTTTGCGGCGAAACAGGGGCTCTCCAGCAGCTTGACCTTCCACCCTCTCAAAGCAGTCTGGACGAAGAGCGAGGAGAAGAGGGGCCGCCCCAGAGGGACAGAGAGATTAAAAAGATCCTCAGTACGAATGAGGACAACCGCATCTCCTTGTAAAGCCGTACATACACTCCCACTGCTCCCAGAAGCAGCTGGAGAGTAGGTGGCTGTCCACTCTCTGAGGTTCACCCGAAGGTGGAGACACTGCACAGCAGATCGAGCCAGCACGGGTGCAGCTACCAGCCTCACAGGCCCCCCACCCTCGCCTTCCAACTCCCTGATCAGCCTCTCGATAGCCCGAGGTTGTTCCAACTCAACCCCATCAGGCACCAGTAGCACAAACTCTGTCTGGACGTGGAACTCTGGCCTGTGAGCTTGTGGTGGCTGGTCTGGGCTGGGGGAGAGCACTAGAAGACGTGCCCCGTCTGGAAGCACCAGGGGAGGGTACGGAGACGTGTCAGCCACAGCCAGGAAGGGAAGCTCAAATCTCTGGCGGAGGAAGGAATTAGCCACATCCCCGACATAATTCTCAAAGTTCTCAAACTCTCGAAGAAGAACAGTCACACGTGGGCCACGACTGTGTCCCTCACCTCCAATCCCTCCAGCTCCTACAAGTAGCCCTAGGCCTCCCACCAGGCCAGAGGCTGGTAGGGCAGCCCTCCTCGTGCCCCTGCCAAGCTCCTTCCTCTTATCCATCATTTGTTGCTGGGCCCGAGACACATAGTAGAGAATGAGGAGGTTGAGAAGAATGGCGCCAGTTAACAGGCCCTGGCAGAGACTGATACGCATGGCAACTGATGTTTACTTTCCAGTTTCTCTCAGGAGAAGTTTCAATTAAGAAATCCAATAGTGGGTCTTATGTCCCAATTTGTGTAATAGTAGAGGAATAAAAGTTAAGGAGAACCTGTGAATGACAGAAAAACTTGCTTTTAATCCCCAAGTATATGTACAATACATAACAGCTGTATGAAGATACCTTGACTGTATAGGCAAATACATTCTCATGCTACTTTAAAAAGTAAAAAGGAATACTTCGTTTTGAAAAAACTGGCAGTGCATTGAATTATCCTAGCCATTTCCTTTTATAAATAAAATGTATTTATAATATAATAAAGACAAACTCACCTTCATTTGGATGGATCTATTTTATTCTTCACAAGGTAATCATTACATCATGCATTAGCCATGTTATCAGAAGCATTAGCAACGTAATGCCCAGTAACCTTGTTGTACTATATTTGGTTTTCATGGTGGTCCATCTCAGCCAGCTCTCGTAGCACAGGACCAAAACCCTGGCTGAATCCGTAGCAACAAACACACAGATTAATCTGCATTGTTAACTAATGTTTGTGCGGTTGTGGTTGAAATCGAGTCTCCGACATTTTAAAAAGAAATCTACAGTTGTGTGCGCACAAATCGCATCAGAGTATTTCATTGCTTTGTAGCTTATCCCTGGAACCAACTGCACGAATTTACCAGTAAGCTATCACCCTTGCCGTGTGTGTTGCCCGCAGCAACATCATAAAGACTTCCGACTTCCGAATCCTTCGAAATAAAAGCACCGTATTCAAAAATGTAAAAAATAAAAATAAAAAATAAATATTCTTGAACTATTATTTAATCTCTACCATTTAAAAAGACGACGTAGGCCTACCATATTGCCATTTTGAGATATATCCGATGGAAATCTAGCTCTGCAGCTGGCATTGCACAAAATATGTGAAAAACATTTGTTAAAAAAAAACATCAAAACAACAACAATATAAAAACGGTGTGATAAAATACTCACACTTCCAAAATAAAACGTAGATTAAAAAACTAAAAGTGAATGTATGTGGCTGATTTGGTTCTTGGACTCTACCTATTATTGTCTTAAAAAGACTCTAGGAACTCAATGCTTCAACCAGCATCTGTAGGCCTACTGCTGATTTTCTACCTCACAGCATTGCAATATTTTAGGTATTGCGTATAATGTAATTAGTATGCATGTATAGTCGCATCTGGTTAGAGTATATGGTAATAATGTATCCACAAAATGCTTCTGGATAATTGCATTCAACTTTGTTGTATTCAAGTCCATATGATTATAGATCTGCAACAAAACCCACCGGAGGGACCTGTGTGGCAGAAAAAAAAACAGTCGACCTGTCTTGTGGAGACTTCAAACCGGAAACAGAATTGTGGATCAAATGTTGTCTAACTTTACCGTCCTTGCCTTGTCCTGAAACAGCCATGCTCACAAAATGGCAGGAAATGAACTCCCCTTGATACACGTTCATTGTGTATTACTACAAACATGGCCCTTTATTTGTCGCCGACATTGAGCATTTTCAACAGCAAACGCAAAGAGGAGGAAACAAATCCGGCATATACAAAATAAGAGCAGCAAACAGCATTTTAAGACTTGTTTTGAGTGATAGACATTTAATAGCCGTATATTAATGTTACTTTAGCAAACGTTTTCAAGTAAGACTTTATGCTGAACACGGCATATTGGTGAATAAATAGGCAACGAGGTTACAAAAATGTAGCTTGATTATCGTGTTATACTTCGAAGGTTTGGAAACGGAAGTGTAGTATTTTGCTAACTTGAATAGTAATTTTTGCTCTGTGCGTGAGAGAAAGGGAAGAAAAGGGGTAGTCCATAGCGAAGTGCTGCTGGGTTGGAAGAAGGGTACGAGGTACTTTTTTTATTAATATTGTTCGTACACTCTGCCCGTTTCCACCTCTTTATCCTGGCGAAAGGTTGAACGGTTAAAATGGAGGCGGATAGATCCGGCGGAGGACCAAACCCGAACTCCGGAGGCGGCGGCGGCAGCAGCAGCGGAGCGGGGCGCAACCCAAACGGGCCCAAAGCAGCACCGGGCCAGCCGACATCAGCTGCGGCGACCGGAGCGTTGGCAGCAGCCGTGGCCATGGCCGGGTCGTCGCAGGCTCGTGAGCTACAGGACGGGGACTCGTGTATGACGCTTCCTGGGATCCTTCACTTCATCCAGTACGAGTGGGGACGCTTCCAGGCCGAGAAATACCGTTGGGAGGCTGAGAGAGACGAACTCAGGGTAACGTTAAATGTGTTTATCATTTAGCATGTGTTTGCAACGTTAACACCGAATAAAGGCCAGCACTGTTATTTGCAGGAGCTTTGTGACAGTAACGTTACACATGCCCTACAATCAATCAGTT
Organism: Etheostoma perlongum; assembly: GCA_026937815.1. Lineage (NCBI taxonomy): Eukaryota > Metazoa > Chordata > Actinopteri > Perciformes > Percidae > Etheostoma > Etheostoma perlongum. The sequence goes on from CM049373.1 coordinate 14,093,369, forward strand.
GCAGGATGCCAGAATGCTAACGAGCTAACATTACACCCTATAATATTGTATTGACCAGGATGTATCTAGAGAGTAACGTTATATGACAAAGATGGGACTCTATGACCTCCAGCTGATGATCACCTACTGTAAAGCCAAAGTCAAACAGTCACCAGTAGGTTATAAGCATACAATAATCCGAATCAGCTTGATTTGCCAGGTATGAGGACACATACGAGGAATTTTTCTTTAGATCGTATTGCTCACATCGTGCTTACTCATACAAAAAAAACAACAACAAAACAAACAATATATACACACTATAAATAGAAACAATGTAGACGGGTTGAGACAATAGTGCAATTAAGATTGCAAAGTATGCAGGAGTAAATTATAATGATGCTAGTTATTATTTTAAATGACCATATAACCACTCATATTCCACTCACAAAGATATAGATATACCACAAAGTTAGATAATAGAGGTAAGTCTATGTCAGCCTACAAAAGCAAGAAAGTTATCCAGCAAATAAAAAAAGGTATGTAAACAGAGTTTAGGTGTGTCTCTTTGTTATTACTGCAGGTGCATACATCAAAAACATCCCTGTACCAGACTCATTTTAAGATGGACTGCATTTTTGCATTTATATGGAAACCTAGTTTGTAAGTAGACAATTGTCAGGTTTTCATATCTTACAAAATAGTCACACAGCTGTGAGTTTCCTTTGAAAGCACAGCATTTGATAGTCCTAGTAATTTAAGCATCAGTTGAAAAAGGGGTGTCCTTATTTGAGTAAATTTCCCATTAAAATAAGCAATAATTTGATGTTACATTTGATTTTATTCACATTTATGGCACAGTGAGAGAGAGGGATCAGGGTGACCATTTAGACTGCCTGCAGTTTATGTATTGAATCACATTTTACCGCAAAATCTTCTTAGATGAAGTACCTTGAGGCATAATATTTGTAAAAGTGTATATCTGTGTAGCTGGTGGCATTGAAAGAAAATCCACATTTTGAATTAGAGCCTGTCACACTGATGGGTGAGTCAGTGGTGTGGTAGATGCATAGTGGCATGCAGTTGTATTTGTCACTATCATTTATACGCTTTTGACTGTCTTAGATTATAAGTAAGTTAAGTACCACGCTATCTACAAGTAAACTTGTAAGTCCTGACTGAACGTAAAAAAATATGACATGCCACTTACAAACAAATGTGTTGTTTGCCTTTAGGTTGGAGAAGTGAGCTTGTGTCCCTAAAGGAGAATTGCAGTCGATTTCAACATGTAGCTCTGTTTTTTTTTTTTTGTAGTGCTGTCCGTAACAAGACAAATGAAAACAATCAGTGCTGCCTACACCGAGTTATCCTCCTAGCCATGTGCAGTTATTCCTTCCAAGTGAACACAGTGAATCTGACTGCAGTAGATGTGACAGAAAGACATGGCTCAGCACTGGTAATGACATTTTGAGCATGTTTAGAGGCAAAAAACAAGTTTAAAAGTTTCCCTGTTTAAGCCTGTTGGGTGCAAAATCTAGCAGGAGGATAACTCGATGTAGACAACACCGACTGTTCACTACTGACAGCACTACACATTAAAAAAAAAAAAACAGAGCTACATGTTTAAAGGAGTCTATGAAATTGGCAAGAAAAATATATTTGAATGGCATTAGTCTCCTAATGGTCCCAGTTATTCAGAAGCTGACAGCAGAAGACAGAGGTTGTACTGTGCGACATTCCTACATGCATGTGTGTAACTGTGTGAGGCAGAGCATTGCTGGGCAAGATTGTGCGCACTCATCAAATTGTTCCAGGATTAAGGCAGGTTAGGAAAACATGCACACATTCAAAGACGTTTTTACTCTGCGTTTGGATTGAAGGGATAAACAGTTCACCTTTTTCCTCAAACCCATACAGTATGTGGTATTCCTCTAACCACAATTTGCTTGTAATAAGGTATAATTATATTCTGGAGTTCATGAGCTTGACAAAACCAAACAAAAAAATTCATATCATTGCCTCTCTTTTGTCACCCTGCTTCTCACTTTGCCCCAAACTCAAACCTATTTGGTAAAAATAGGAGTCTTTCAATAAAAAAAATGGACGAACAATAACACACTGGTTGTGTCCGCTGCTTTTATAGTTGTGTGTGTGGAGAAGAGCGGGATTGAAAGGCAGAAGCGGGCCATCGGTATGTCCAACACGCCATTAGTGCTTGTTATGGAACTTTGTTTGAGTGTGCGTATTTGCCGCTTGTGGTCCGGTTTCATGGGTACAATTAGCACCACGTCCTGTGCTGAGAGAGAAAAGGAGGGTAGCTGGAGTGCCAGACTGAAAAGTTGACCTAGCTTACATTTTAACACCCACAGGCCACAGGCCTATGGCTTTTGTTGCCAGCATGCTGGCAGGGCTCTGTAAAGGCCAGTTAACACGCTCCCCCTGGCCATGTCCTATGCAGTTAGCACCATACTGTACATACATGTGTTCATAGTCTGCTCACATATCGACTACACATGACATTTTTAACTCTTATGGTATTCGTAAGGAAGCTGCACTCAAAATCTTAGATGTCAGCAGCAGCAAAACCATCTCCAATAATTAAGATGGCACAACACTATCATCTTGCGACTATGTGACTCTTTGTGCGACCACGTGGACGTTTGTAGCATAGCGTGTCTCTGTGAGACTGTAACACATGTGCTGTCTCTGTAAGTGTGTTTTCTGGTGTGAAAGGCCACCTGTGGTGTCGTGTCTCCAGTGACATGCCACGAATTAAGGCCCTCCCCATACTAGGCAAGGTGGGACGTCCCAGCACGACTATGCAGCAGCACAGGGGGACAGGTGGCAGTGGCTTTGTCTCTCTGTCCTTCAGGCACACCAGAAGTTTTTTTCAGTGTATTCTATCAAATTACACTACTCCTGCACTGTGCCTGAACAAGCTTGTTGTGGCCAGTTCCTCATTATAATTTAATAGTCAAACAGACATCGAACCAAGTCACTACTCTTCTTCTACAGGGAAGGGGCAGACATTTACCTGTTCCTCCTTGTATTATTTTCATTTTTAGCTATTTAAGTGTATAAACCGTGGCAGTAGTTGTGTGGAATAGATTACTGGTGACCTAGATTACATCACTTCCTGTTGAGTGTGGCCCTAGGGGCCCCTGAATACACATTTCTAATTAATAGCTCTGTGCTCTCAGCCATGACACATATGACATTCATATACTACTGCATTATTACAGTGTATGCCTCCCACCCACACACACTCCTGTTTTATACGTACCAATGTGTTTTTAGGATGTTACTATTCTTTTTATCTCTGTAATTGTCACTTTTGTATTGTACTTTTCATTTTATTTAATTTATTTCCTCTTATTCAAACACATTCATGACAAGCAGTATTTTTGCTTCCCAATGCTTATCTAGCATCTTCTAATCAAACGTAGGCAGCCAGCCCAACTTTTTAGGATGTCATACTTGAGCTAAATACCACACACACTCTGACACGCTCCATCAAAGAATACTGTCCCAGAATCTGTCATTGCTCTACTTGTTGGCTCATGGATTCTCTCATGGGGATGAAGGGATGAGAAGATGGAGGGTGGCCAGTGGAGGAAGAAAGCTGCCCTTGACCCTGTTCTGCAGCTAGTAGATCGGGGGGATTGACAGAAAAGTCTAAATCTGTCAGCTCTCTATGCTTCAACAAACTCTGGAAAGGTCCTCAGCAGTTGGCCACACAGAGGAAAACCCACCCACAGTTATTCGCTGTCAAAGTGACTCCAAAACAAATGGGAGTTAATGGAATGCTAACGGCAGGTGATGACTTGTTAGCCTAAGATTCTCCCCATAGGAGGTAGGCTTTCCGGATGCTCGCTTACCCCCTTGGTTTAATCGCAACAAGGTTCTTTTGTACTTTGTTAGTTTTGTTAGGTTACCAACATAATACAGTGAAAATAACCGCAGTGTCAATGTTAACAAGGCTATATCAAATGACACCAAAACGACTAACAAATCACTTTGTTACTCCTTGATATGGATTGATTTAAACATGGAACAATATTTTATTTGAATTCACCTTTCTTTATAAATACAGTGATGTCTTTTGACTTGCTGCGCCATTTGGGCTCTTTCTGTATTTAAAGTGTCAGTCACTTGATGAAAACACCTTGTCTGTCTGAACCAGACACAGAGCAGAATGATACAGCTAAAAAAACAACACAAATTTGTATTAAAACTAGTGGATAGTTCTTTGTTAATTCACACACTTTGATGGGAGCGGTTAGTTTCGGGACCTTACTTTTCCCACAAGCTAATCTATTGAAAGCTTTATCTGTTATTGTCCATATAACAGTGTGTGCTGCCTACCACTTTCAAAGACAAATACTGTATAAAGGAAAAGCAAGAAAAAACAGGTCAGAGCCAAAGAATGTGTAGTTAAGTAATAGTCAAAGAATGACACAGCAATAAACCCTTTTGACATATGTATCCCTCTGTTTCGGCTACCTGTATGTATCGGGCAAAGGCAGCTCTTACAGTGTGCATTCATTGTCATGATAGTATTTAAATGTGTGTTTGTCTGTACACATGCAGCCTTGGCTCTATCCTGGGCCGACAAAGCACTGTCAGGGATTTAAGGTTGTGGGCAATCCCAGGAACTTGTCCTTCTAGGAACGTGTGGGTGTGTGTGTGTGTAGGGTTGTGTGTGTTGATTTGTATAATTTAGTGTTAAGACTTTTAGTCACTGACTGTTGACTTTGTTTAATTGAGTAAAGCGATTGTTCAAATGTACATCAGTAAATGATCAAATGCCTGTTGCATACTATTATTGTCCTATGTACGCTGCTGTTGCTTCAAACTTTTTATTTCGTTCATTTTTATAAGGTGACAAGCTTAGAATTCACTTATCTGCAGCTAGTTTTCACACCATGAGTTTTGGGCATGGACTTTCTCAAAGTTTTTAACTGACAATGAGGTTTTTTTACCCACCAAAAAGAAGAAGAAATGCTTTATTACTCCCTTAATGGGAAGTAAAGTTTTTTTACACTCTGTTGTTATTACTGTTCATTACACACATGCACACACAGGACACATACATGCATTAATGGAGAGGTGTCAGAGCGAAGGGGCTGCCACATAGTCGGCGCTCCAAGCAGTTGTGGTTTCGGTGCCCTGCTCGTGGGCGTCCAAGTCAGTACGCTGTGGAGTTTGCGTTAAATATTTGTTTATTTGTGTACAGAGGACCTCATGTTCCACCATGAACCTGCTTGAATTTGACTGATTTTACCCAAGTTGGCTCTACTTTACCCACTGCAGGCCACAGTATTAGAACAGTTATTTGTTGTTATTGTGGATGCTTCTTATTGAAAGAAGCAAATCTTTTGCCATTTCACTCTGAAGATGTCATTTTATTGTGAACAAACATGTTCCATCGGTTTTCAACCATTAATAGTACTCGGTATATAATGTACATGCTGTTTTGTGATATCTAAATGTCCCACACTCTGACATTGCCCAGCAAGCAAAAAAAGCAAGCTCTTCTTGTACTTTAGCATGTTAGCATTTACATCTGATTATGTCACACTGGAACATAACCACACCAAATGACATGCTAATGCAAAGCTGTTTATACAAGGCTAAGCAGATTGTTGTTGTTTTTTTACTAGTTTTTCCTGGCTTGTTAAATGAATGCTGTGCTTTTTTACCTATCCTTTGTGTGCTCCGTATACATAAACACAGTTGATTTATGTGTTGTTTTTGACATATTTTAGGAACTGATGTGCTCGTCATCGGCTTTGCCAAGTATAAACTACATTAAAGGTGCAATATGTAATACTGACAGCTAGTGTTTGAAATAGTTACTGCAGTACAAGCCGTCCTCTTCACGCAACTGAACACACTTTATTGGCTTAGAATTATGGCAACAATTGCTAAACACACTGCAAACTCAGAGTCCTCTCTTCCTGATTTACAGCCCCGCTCTATTGGCTTAAAATAAGTCAACGTTGTCGGCTACACGTAAACAACCATGGCTCGCTTGCCAGTCTTCTGGTAACGTTAGCTAGCAGTTAGCAGGGTTTACATGGTTAGCATTGTTAGCAAGGTTAGCATTAGCCAAGACCACTCAGGATCACTTCACTGGCTTGTTTTTGCAAGAAACCAACTCGGGTACTCTAGCTGTATAATTCAATGTGAGTACACAAATGTTGAAATGACATACAATGCCTGTCCCTTGTAACCCTGATAAATTAGCCTGAAGCTAATGCTAAGCTACCTGTTCAGGAGGAAATAAGCCAACTCTGCATCCTTTTGGGTCCATTGATCCGTTCGTTTGTTTGCTGCTTTCATGGCTGTACTAACGTTACAGCTGTAGTGCACCGGGTTTACATTTTTACAGGTATATCTGACAACCCGGCCTGGCTGTCAAACTGGGCAGATGATAACAACACACAGGCCAAAACACAAACAGAAATTCCGTCACGGAATGGAAATTTCAAAAGGAGAAAATACTGCCATTAGCATTGTTGTCAGAAAAGATAGTATTTCAATCAGTTATCTTCATTGTGTGTGTGCACTTTCCCGGGTGAATGACTGCCCTCTCAAGAAGGCAGAGTCGCTGCCCCATGAGAGAGAGTGTTTTTAGACTGTTCTAGTTTTACAGAACTGCACTTGCGTGTGGGAGCAGACTCATGAACACAGACGGGGACATGCAGGAAAAATAGACTATAAAAAGACTAGACAATCGGTAGGCCTAATAATGCTCCAGAACAGAGAGAAAAAAGAGGAGAGTGACAATGCAAAACTATTGTGCAATCACCTGCGTGGAAATCCTGAGATTAGAAACAGGTAGGATTGTTTTATGACTGGGATAATTGTTTTCTTTTCCACTGGGGTACCTTTCTCCTCTAACCAACAGATGGCATGATGTTTGTTGTCAACCACAGTTTTGCTCAAAAACTGACCACTGTGAAGCAATGTACAAAAACACAGCATGCTTGAAACTTGTATACATCTTTCTCATCCAATCCAGCAGCCCTTTTACATCTTTGGCAAGTGTTGCCATATGATGCCTTACCCAAAGGAAGAACCTGTCTAAAGGTAGTCCTCGTTTAAAAAAACAAACATTTGATCACAAAAAAAGATCCTCGTCAAATCTTGACAGTGTTGTTACTCTGAATTCTCTCATTATCACATTATTTTTTTTTCTCACAAAAATTGTTTGCCATATGACAAGAATGGGCAACTTATCTTTCCTCAAGGTAAGCATTGTATCAGTTCAGAGAGGCAGGAAACGGTCAGAAAATGAAAGGGGAAGCACACAAAGGAAGGATGTGTCTCAAAAGAGGGTATTTGAATTTTGGCTGGTGTGTGTCTTGTTTTTCTACTTCTGCAGATGCGCACTGAGGCTTTGGTTAGGAGAAGTTAAAAATAAGAGCCCTGTTCCACAACCCTCTACTTATTCCTTTGGGTTCTCAGAGGTCATGTTTGCTATGCTTGTCACATCAAACTTTTGCCTTCACGGTCTTTGCTTGGGATCTCTGTTGATATTAAATGTTTTTCTAGCTTTAATTGAGACCGCACCTGCTTTTTAGCCAATTCACTGCAGTTATGGTGTCACTATGAATTGATTGTTAAGAGTGGTTGTAGTATGTGTGTACCTTTTTTATTATTATTATTATTTTTTTTTTAAGGTTCTTTTTTTTGTCTGTGTTTGTTAGGCTCAGGTGGCGTTCCTACAGGGTGAGCGGAAAGGACAGGAGAATATGAAACAGGACCTGGTGAGGCGGATTAAAATGCTGGAGTACGCCCTCAAACAAGAGAGGTAAGCCAAAGAGCTCACTGTGTCTGTTATCCACTCAGCCTGCTGTCATTAAGTCTTGCATGCTTGAGGCATAGTGCTTTGATAGTGAAAAGGTTTCCTATATTCTGTTGTAATGCTCCCCTCATGTGGTGTTTTGTGGGGTTGCAGGACTAAGCACCAGAAGCTGAAGACAGGAAGCGACCAGAGTCCAGGAGACAAGAAACCAGAGACCGAGGCAGACCAACGTATGTTTAACCAAGCCCTTATATATTACTATGTTGCTGCTGCTTTATTTTCAGAGCAATTCAATTTTTCTGCTTTTCTCTTTTTCTGCTTTTCTCTTTTTCTGCTCTTACATCACTATTGACCAATCTATTTTCTGTAGTTCCCAATGGGCCTGCTGATTCAGACTCTGAGCCAGCCAATCAGATGTCCTGGAAGGAGGGTCGTCAGCTACTACGCAAGTAAGACCTCACCGTCATCAGCTTGTTTATTTTTTTTATATTTTTTTCATCTCAGTACCATAAAAATGTGTTCCATTGTTACTTTAATGTAAGATCTAGACTAGAAAGATTGGGTTATATGGGTGTAAGTAAATGTTTGTGTGTGCTTTTTCCTGTGAATGTAGATATCTTGAGGAAGTGGGTTATTCAGACACCATCCTGGACATGCGGTCTAAGCGTGTGCGCTCGTTGCTCGGGCGGAGCAGCCCTGAGGCTAACGGGCCTCCGCCCAGTGAAACCTGTCCTGAGCCTGAGCCCCGGGCAGGTGGAGAATCGTTGTTGGTCAGACAGATAGAGGAACAAATCAAGAGGTGAGACTGGGGTGGCTGAAGTCATGGCACTTCATATGAGTGAAACAAAGATTGACATGTTCTTTGTTTTATTTTGTCAGTTGTTGACAAACTTGTGTTGGCATATATTGAAACCATAGGCTTTCAGTCTTGTACCACCCCTTTATAGACATGGCCTTCTTGGCCCAATCCCAAAGTGAGCCCTAAGGACTAAAGACTCGCAGACTAAATTAATCTTATATTAGATAGGTATAAATGGAATTGGGACAGCACTTCACAAGATCACATGTTTCCTTGGAAACATTTAATAACAAAGATGTTGCTGACACTTGCCACTTTGGGAATTTTCATTTTAAGTTTGTTGCTTTCCAAACGACCAGGGCACAGGAGACGGCAGACTGATTCCAAATTTATTCAAACTCTTGTTTTACAAGTTGGACAACCAGCCCGGTCCGTGGTCGTGTGTCGAGCTGTTGCTTAACTTGCGAGAACACGCACCACAGTCCGTGAGACTGTGAGTCCAGACTTTGGGATTGGGCCATTTCCATGCCATGAATGACATAATCTCATCTATTTACAGACATGACCTTTTAGGTATTCTGGTATGCTTATATGGGGCACTTCAGTCCAAAAGGTAGTGCGTACATCCCACTGCACAGAGTAGGTTCTCCACTTAAGATCATCTGACAAAGACCGAGTCTTTACGATGATCTACGTATGTATTAGTGAGTGAAATATCGTTATAAACGGTGCTATGCTTAGAAACTACAAAAAATGTGCAGGTGACTAAAGTGCAGCTGAGATAATAAGTAGGATTACTTATTAGACACTTCATCATTGTATCATAAAGCTGCTTTGTGAGTAGCATTTGTCTGTAGCAGAAATGTGACGACAGTGAAACAATAGCACATCTCAAAAGCCAACAGAACAAGATGCAGAAAAGATGTCTAAAACGGAGGGCATCCTCCATCATGAGAACATGGTAAGATTATAAAAAAAAAAACAGACATATATTGTTTTTTTACCTGTTATTGAGGGGGAAAAAACAAGGAAAAAAAATACTGTATGTACTGTACCTGTCAGGCAGATACATATTTTGCCATGTAAAGATAAAACCGTGTTAATATTACAGGATAGAAATAAAAAAAAAGCACATGCAACTCATAGTTGTTGCACTCATTACACTTTTATATGATTATAAAATACATATTCTAATAAAGATACTGTAATGTAGACTACTGTGGCCAAACCTTTTATAATATGGTATTATATAAGTATAATTGAGGTCATCCTGCCTTCCTCTGCAAGGCATTGTCCTAAAAATCTTTTTTGAACTCTAAATGCAGAATAATTATGTGTGCATTTGTAGGAACGCGGGCAAGGAAAGCTCTAAGGAAAGTCTGGGTGGCTCGGTGCTCGATAAGATCCCCTTCCTGCATGGCTGTGAGGATGATGACGAAGACGACAGTGACGAGGACGATGACTTCCAAGGCATAGCCACTGACTGCATCGATGGATCGCACAAGAACAAGAAGTCTCGTGTAAAGGTATGATCAATGATTAGAAATGAAGTTAAGATGCCCAAGTCTCAATCTTTTTAGATATTTGCAAATTTGCCATCTGTTTGTGGGGATTTTTGGATCCAGTTATTCAACGCCGAAGGCACTAGAATGTTTAAATAAGGTGTTGATGAAGTATGGGAAAGGCCATGGGGTTTCTGGGTAATTTTCTATGCTTATGCAGAATGGGGGGTGGGGAATCTGTGGGGATATTAAAACTATGTCACGTGACGTGAGGATGCGCCTCACGTCACGTCAGTTCAAGATTATGCATTACTTCTATTGGACTCCCTCGGGTTGTTTCAAATTTGTCTGAATCATCACCAAATCATTGGAAATGTAAGACAGAGGATGGCCAATTACTTTGTGTCCTGTGATAAGTTCCAGGAATTTTGGACGTCGATACATGACAACCTATGTCGGATTTCAGGGACCCAGGTGCCATTTAGCCTAAGGTTATTTGTCTGGTGTATATTCTTGTTGCAAATTGTATGTTTTGTGTGTTTTTAAAAAGTAAATCAAAATTGTTAATCACAAAACACAGAAATGAAATCAGGAAGACAAGGAAAAGTGAGAACACAAACTATAAACTATATTCATGACTAACGTAATCAACCTTCTCTTCTCTTTTCTGGCCTCATGTCCAGATGGGTGCGGAGCCCATGACCACAGACCTGGACCCGGGAGGACGAGGAGGACGAAGACGACTCGGAAGATGCCCTCAGTGAATTTGACTTCCTGGGCTCGGGGGAGGATGGGGAGGGGGCGGGAGAGGCCCGGATCTCGGGGGACGGACGGGAGTTAGGTACGCTGTTGCCATAGCAACCTCATCAGCACCAGCACTGTCCGAATCACTGCCACCAGTGTATTTGTCTTTTTTTCCCTCCCCCTCCCTCCCTGCTCACCTTTTTATCTTTTACTTCTCATTGTGTCTTGGCATCTCTTCTTGTCAATAAAACCAACCTCTTTTCCCAACCACCTGTCGTCTCTCTGTCCTGTTTCACGAGCTGCCAGTCTGTGACTCTTTAGAGTTGTGTAGCTGTCATCTCTGTCTGTAGATGTATTTTCTGCGGTGCGGGGTCATTTTTGAAGGTTATCCCGCATGCTGCCTTCTCTTTTTTTATGTGTCCACATTTCATTCTTTGAGTCACATTTACACTGTTACCCTGTGCTCTTAATTGATTGCATCCTTTTACAAAAAGAATCAAAAACTTGTATGTTCTGTATTTAAAGAATGAAGTCTATATTTTGCCTCTGTCTACATTCATCTGTCTCTCATCTGTCCGTGTGCTGGCCTGTCCATCCTTCCTTCGCCCCTCTGCATGACTGGATGTTCTGTGTCTCTCTCCTCATGCCGGGTTCAGAGAACCGCAGGAACAAGTTACAAGGCATGATGTCGGACTTCCCCCCTAAACCCACCCCGCCCCCCTCTGTATCGGGACAAGCTCGCTCCGGGGAAGGTAAGAGCCCCCCCCCCCCCCAAATAAAACATGGACTATCCTTTACTTTCACACACGCATGATTTGTAGCTTAGATATTGACCCACACATGTAGGTGTGGTACCGTTTTGTTCAATTTTAAAGCCTGCGTAGGGCTAAACTTCAAAAACTCCTCCTACACATATAAATATATCCTCTGGTACACAATGTGGGAGTAAGGAAACAAGATGCATGGACTCTTGCCAGAGAGACCTAAACATCATTCTCTTCATTTCAGCCTGTATTTATAGGGCCATGATGTTTTGCCATAACTTGTGCTTTTCTTTTACCTCCAAACCTGCAGGTGGCGCCCTGGGTTTCTCCTCTGACGTCTTCATTATGGATGCCGTTGGAGGAGGGGACATGAACCTGGGTGAACTGGCTGATCTCACCGTTGCCAATGACAACGATCTCTCCATGGATGTAATTACACGTGTTCTGGTCAATACATCTGCATGTAATCCAACATACACGTAATGTGCACACTTTGACTCTTTTTAAATGTGTGTCCCGTCAGATGCAGGATAACAGAGATGAGTTCAAGAAGACATGGAACCCTCGTTTCACACTACGTAGCCACTTCGATGCCATCCGCGCTTTGACCTTTCACCCCAGCCAAGCGGTGCTGCTCACAGCCTCTGAGGACGGAACACTAAAACTGTGGAACCTCAACAAGGCCATGCACTCTAAAAAGTAAGATCCACAGGGAGCAAAAGGAAATTTAAAGCAAGAAATGTATATCACACTTTTTATGCTTATAACTCACTCCAAAGGCAGCAAGAGGACGGATAACGGACAAATGTAAAATCAAACGCAGCAAAGAAATAAAACTTAACAAGCAAATTGATGCCTCCACAGGAATGCAGCGTTGGATGTTGAGCCCATCTACACATTTAGAGCACACAGGTGAGAGGACGTACACATTCACACCTTGTGCACAAACGTGTCACTGACATGCACAGATGCAGTGCAACCACTGATGCCTTTTTCTTTCTCTCTAGTGGAGCGGTTCTATCTCTGACCATGGGCGAGGACGGAGACTCCTGCTACAGCGGGGGTCTAGATGGAACTATCAGATGTTGGAAGATGCCAGACCTAAATGTGGATCCTTACGATAACTATGGTCAGTCATTCGCAACTGCAGACTAATAGTAATATTCCAATTTGGAAGAGTGTTCCTTTTTTTTTCTCTTCTTTTTTTGAATATGTGCGTTTGTCCATCCAGATCCTGGCATCGAGAGCAGTGTACTAGCCGGCCACGACGACAGCGTGTGGGGTCTAACTTACTCTGCAGTTCACCATCGTCTTGCCTCGTGCTCAGCCGATGGCACCATTCGCGTCTGGGACCCTCAGAACTCGGCTCCCTGCCTGTCAGTCTTCAATAAGGAGAAAGGTAGTTGTCTGTGTTGAGCGTGTTGATGTGCTTTTGAGCTTTGTATTGCGTCCATTTCTCACAACGACACTATCTCGTTTCTTCTCCCAGAGCACGGAACACCCACCTCAGTAGCCTTTGTGGCCACTGACCCCAACCAGGTGGTGGTGTCATATGACGCTGGTGAGACGCTGCTCTACGACCTCAACACAGAGCAGAGCATCACTGCGCTTGAGACACAGACCAAGGATGGTATGTTTGTAGTAATGAGTAGTCACACATTGCCAGACCTACCTCCACAGCGCGAGACGGGTCTGGCTAGACCACCCAACATTCCGGGATGGGAGGAAAACATGCTATGCTTTATTTTTATTTCTTTAAACCAATCACAATCGCCATGGGTGGCGATAAGCGCCGTACAGAGCAACAGTGCTGCTGCAAAAATAGCTTTGAGATGAACTTGTTTTGATGGAACATACATACAGTACATTCAAAAGTTGTTTTAGTCGTGCAACAGAAAACTCAGATTGGACAGATGGAGCAATTAACCATAGTCCTCATGAATTGACAGGAGTTTAAAATTACAATACAAAGATATCAGAAGGTAATGGACATCCAGGCAAAAAAAAAAGCGGCATCCATCGGAATTTCCGGCAGCACCGGAGCAATCCCAGAAGTGGAACATTGTGGATGTAGACTACTAGTAATGAGTAGTTTTGCATTGGCAGACCTATCTCCACAGTGCTGTCGAGGAAGGTTGTTTGCATTTCTTTAAACCAATCACAATCGTGGCAGCGCTAAGGTCCGGACGCAGCAAGCGTGGCTCTTCAAAATGGCCACAGGAAGTACCTTGTTCAGGTGGAACGTTTGCACCCCACAAAAGAAAACCCCACACAATATTAAATGAAGTGAAATTAGCTGGATGCATGGTTAAACATGTAATTTTCCATAAAACTTGCCCTTTTCAGTGTGTAACGTTGAGAGGTTTGGTTAATGTTGCTCTATCGGACAGGAGTTTAAAGTTAACACAAAGAAAGGCACCACCGTACTATCCCATAAATAAACCATTGTCGATAAAGACTAAGTAACAAGTAACATTTCCCGCCTGACATAAGTAAAAAATACTTAGGTAGATGAATAGAAAAAAGTGAGCTTCAAATGTAGTTGTTTGTCGTTCTTTGCAGGCAGTGAGCTGATCAACCGTGTGGTCAGTCACCCATCTGAGCCCGTCTCCATCACTGCACATGAGAACCGCACCATCCGCTTCCTAGACAACAAGACAGGTATCTGCAGGAAGTCTTTTATGACGTGCTGTTCATGTGTTTATTTTTATTCTGTGGACTGACTTTTTTTTCCTGGAATGTAAATGTCTCATTATAGGCTTGCTTTGTGTGTTTGTACAGGTAAAGTTGTCCACTCAATGGTGGCTCACCTGGATGCGGTCACCTGTCTCACTACAGACCCTAAAGGCACTTACCTCATCTCTGGCAGTGAGTACCACTCAGCTGCACTGTGTCCTTAATTAGGGCAACATCTTAGAATTGGGCTTCCTCTGAAATAAAGAAAATCTATATCATTTTTATAGTACTGTAAACCAGATCTTATTCCCTCTCCTCTGCCCACTCTGTCTTCATATGACATCATCGTACCCAGAGAGAGTTTTTATTGTTTTTAAAAAAAAAAATTAAAAAAAAAATTGGGGGGACATTTTAGGTCTTTATTTCCACAGGACAGATGAAGACATGAAAGAGGGGAGAGAGAGAGGGGGGAATGACATGCAGCAAAGGGCCGCAGGTCGGAGTCGAACCCGCGGCCGCTGCATCAAGGAATAAACCTGTGTGTGTGCGCCTGCTCTACCAACTGGGCTAACTCGGCCACCCAGAGAGAGATTTTAATGCCAGTTCCTTTTTAATGTTGCGTCCATTCTGTACACAAATGGGTAACAAAATTTCAATGGTTAAAAAAAAAACATGTTTATACCATCTACTATACAGCATCAAATGCATATTTAGATGATATAAAACCAATCAGAAAGCCCGTTTACAGTCTGCAGTCTTGGCTAAAATGGCGCTATAGTCCATTATAGTCAGTTAGTTATAAAACAATATAAAGGACTCATTCACCCTGTCCCCCTTCAGGCCACGACTGCTCAGTGCGCCTGTGGATGCTGGACAACAGGACTTGCGTGCAGGAGATCACGGCTCACAGGAAGAAGCACGACGAGGCCATTCATGACGTGGCCTTCCACTCTTCACAGCCCTTTATCGCCAGCGCCGGCTCAGATGCACTTGCCAAGATCTTTGTCTGAAAGTCCCGTTGCCATTCTGGTGAGATGTCCAATTTGCTTTACAGCAATAAATTGTAACAACGTTTCGGTCGTTAGACCTTCATCAGGTAAAACAGCTGTTTTTAATGCAAGTGAATAGGACAGTGTGCAAGAATTTAACTCTCTCTCACCTATGAACATTTCCTCCTACCCACCTGTTCATAAGATATTGAAGGTGTGCATGGGCCTTCACAGTAGGGGTGCACGATTCGATATCTATATTTAGGCTCAAGATTTGATTCAAAATTGACAAAAAAAAAGAAAATAGAAATGTGATTTCATTTTTGGAATTCTAGGAATTAAATGTGAATCGATTTATTTATTTTTTATTTATATTTTTGCACACCCCTACTTCAGTCAAGATTTGTCCATTAATTTCCACTATCTTTGTAAAAATCCAATACTAAATTGGTTGCTGGAGTACACCTTTAATCCTTCAATGGCTAAAAAGGTTAATGTTAATTTTTTTAAATCCTTTTTAAAAAAACAATCACTCAAGTCTCTAGAATCTCGTAACATATATGGAGAGCCTTCATTTCAAATCTAGTTCTTTGTTGAATCCTCTCTGGCTTAAAGCGTCATATTTATCCCCCCCCCCACTATAAAACATTACAGTTTTCTCAAAAGATAATTTAAATTTTTGTTGTTTTGCTGTGTGACCTTTTATATCTTGTGTCTAAATTACCAAATTAGGTAATTTAGGTTTTTTAAATTAAAATGTGCAAAATATGTTTTGCCTTTCATGTCAGTTCCATGAGCAGTTTTGAGCGGCTGTTGGTCTAACTTTGTTTACCTTCTTTTTTGCCTTTAGTGTCCAACAAAAACAACTGGGCAAAACCAGACTGAAGACTACAGTGGACAAATTTCACCTGCTTATATTCACACACACACACACACACACACACACACACACTTGTCCTGCACCCCACTGGCTGGGTCATCGCCACAGGACGTCAACTCCCCTTACTTCCTCACTGTTCTCTGATGCCTCAGTGACTTCTTGTAATACTAATCACACTGCTTTTTTTTTTTTATATAAAAAAATCAAAACTGTCTGCTCCTTTTTTGAATAATCATGTTTGGAGTAACACTTTTCTACACTACAATATTCAGTTTTGCTTCTTCTTCTTTTTTTCCATTCTACCAACACTTATTACAAACGTGCGTGCACGTGCATGCGTGTGTGTGCTGCTGACACACTACTCACATTTTCCAGGGAAACCAACGAGGAAACTTGCACAGCACACATGATGCACCACTGCATTTTATTTTAGATTAGATTTTTTTTTTTTTTTTTAAACAAATTGCTTGTGACTAACATAAGTATGGTAGGCATGACTAATAACAGTTATCTTTCCCAGTGTCTGCAGAAAACACCTGACCAACCTCCTCATTGGGAACCAATGTATTACATTCCAAAGACTCCAGGTAGAGAGAGAGAGTGTGTGTGTGTGTGTGTGTGTCTGTCGTATTCTAGGTTGTTGAACTTAGTTGTGTGTGTGTGTGATGTGAGGAGGCATTAGACAGTTGCTAACCAGTGTTGAACAACTAGCTTTAATTTCAACTTTATGGCCAAGTCTCATTGAATGTCTGAGAATTATAGCGTCCCTGTGATTCTGCCTCTAGTTGTGTGTGTGTGTGTGAGAGAGATAAAATGTCTGTCTGCTGTACAAGATAAATTCACATATTTCCGAGATCATGGTCCATTTCTACAGAACAGTGTAAACTCTGGACACTGATGCTTTCACCCCAAATTAAAGAGCTAAAGATAGATGCAGTGCAGTCTGGTAGTGAGGACAGTCTGTGCTCTCAACAAATGACACACACAGTTTGTGTCATTTGGTGCTTTTACTGTACAGAAGGGTAGGTGTGTGTGTGTTTGTGTATACACTAGTTAAATCACGGTGTTATGAAAGACCTGGTCAGTCTTGAGTCCGAATCAGGGACCTCTTTTGTGTGTGTACATGTGAGAAAGAGACTGTTTCTCACTCATCGGGCTTTAGAGTGAATCTGACAGTTCATTGTCGAAATCATTTCATTACCCGTGGTCACATTTCAGAATGAACGGTCGCTGTAATGTCAGGAGTGTACAGAGCTGATAATTATATTACAGTGAGGACCACTTAGACTGAAAACCCTTCTTCAGATCAGAGCTGTTCGGGTCGTCTTTTTATTTTCATTTTCAAGTCGATGCCAGTTTGTAGGTGGTGCTCGGTTCTGGCTTGTTATTTATTCAGGATATCAACAAAAAAAATAAGGAAAAAAAAAAAGCTTGACATTGACTTCACTTGTGTGTTGAGCCGAGGTTCCCTCGTCTTGTTTTTGACGTGCATCAGTTGCACTGTAGCACATTACCCAAGAAGCTGGTCTCCTCTTTTTGAAGAGGCATGCTGGGAGAAAATGGCCCCATGGGGAGAAAGAAGAAAGTCATTTTAAATTCAGCCACTTTTGTCATTTAAGAAAAAAGAAAGGACTGATTTAAGATCTGTGGGTGTCTGTTGATATTAGTAGCTCGACTCAGCACCTAATCTGTCTTGTTATGGTTCTGTTGTTTTGAACGTAACCCAGGGAATTTGGCTTAGGTGGATCTGGGTGCAAATACATCTTTGTACTGCTGCTGGACATAATGTCCTGTTCTCACATTTAACTACTATTTGGCTCCACTTTGCACTACATCTAATCGTGGATGCTTCTGGTGAGGAGTGGTTACAGACAGGGTGCAGAAATAATGTTTTTCGCAGATATTTCTTCTACAATCTGGAATAAATACTACAAGGGGTAGAACCTGCTGTGGCTCAGTTATGCTATAGTGAGAGTAAGAGATGGCCCCTCTCTGAGACAAATCAGTATGACACATCAACAAAGAAAAGAAGGAATCAAAACCGAGGTTGTAAATGATGACTAGAGATGCCGTTACGTGCTGTAAATGGCCATCATTCCTTGTTTTCTTTCTTGCATTTCTTTTTCTTTGATTATGATTATTAAGATGTAAGAATACTGTAGTATCATAAGTGAATCATTCTTCCTTGCTAGGCATAGAACTTGCTTGTGACTGATAATGACAATGTATACCTTGTAAAAAAGCAAAATAATTAAAAAACATGAAAAATGAAGAAAATAGTTTAAAAAAAATCTGTTACCAGTCAGAGGCCAAGGTAAAGGACTCTCATTTCTTTGTGTTTTTATTTTTTTATTAGCAATTTATCACTGTGTGATATTTTGTACATCATATTAAGCTGTATTCAAACTATTTCCTCTAACTACAAGGGATAAGAGACCTGCTTTTTATTAATTTTGTTTTATTATATATTTTTGAACTGCATTCTAGCTTGTATCAAATGACTTTCTCTTTTTGTTTACGGGTCCCCTGTTGTACGTCATTAAGGAAGAAAAAAACAAAAAAAATGAAGATTTTGTACAGTGAATTGAGAGTTGTTGTCTTTCTTTCCTTCTAATACGGGATACAAAATTTGACAACACAACTGGACACATGGAAGTATCATCTTTTATACTGTATGTCTAAAAAATACGCTGGAGATGTACCCTGATGGATAGTCTATACCCACGACGTTCCACTCCCGAGATTACTCCTTTGCTGCCGGAAATTCCGCCACTCTTTTAACACTCTTTTTGGCTAAATGTCCGTTACCTTCCGCTTTATTTGTGTTGGAATTTTAATCTTCGGTCAATTTCTGAGGACTATGGTTGACCGCTCCTCAGATCTCTGCAGGGTAAATCCAGACAGCTAGCTAGACTCTCTGTCCAACCTGAGTTTTCTATTGCACGACTAAAACAAATTTTGAACGTACACATTCCACTAAAACAAGTTCCTTCCTGAGGCTTTTTTGCAGCGGCACCATTGCTCCGTCCGGCGCTAAGCACCGCCCAAGACTATTGTGATTACATTTCCATTACATTTAAGAAACTTCAACGTACAATATGTAATTTTCTGCCGCTAGGGGTCTCTCAATCAAAACAATGGATGTAAACACGACTTTTGATGACGTGTAAAAGCATTTGCCAATTAAAATATATCTGTCCACAGATAGGTTCATCCATTAGTTTTTGTCCATGTTACATTTAGTAACGTTTATTCATGTCATGCTGTTAAAATAGCTGCAGTTTCCCCCACATAATTACGTTTTCTTTCTTACAGTCCAGGGGTATCTTCATAAATTAAAATGAATAATGAATCATTGAGCTACATGTTTGCTAACTCAGATATTATTACATAGAAATGTCGATCTAAAGGAGGCTAAATGTTATGTGTGTGTATATATATATATCTTTTTTTTTTTTTTTCAGGCATATTTATTCAGGAAAAGATAGAAATAGGGGCATACAAATGCACCAAAATGCAAGAAATTAAGTGTTTAATGTTAAAAAAAATTCTGGGGGTGGACGCCCAGACCACCCCCATCAATAATTGTCCCTAATTCTCTTAAATCAATATAATTTTCTTGTTTAAAAAGAAGTTTACATATTTGCCAACCAATATTTTCAAGGGGAAAATCTGTTTCCTGCCTGTTTATTAGCCCAAAGGTAAAAAATAATAAAGTAAGTGATTTAAGTAAAGTATTTCTCTTTGTTTGAATAACTAATCAACCCTACACATTAATGGAAAAAGAACCCAGTTTGGTGTAAAAACACATTAATCCTCATGTTGTGTCAAATTGACCCATTTTCCTATATTAATGTTCTTTTTAATTACCCAAAATAACATGATTGATTCCACACAACGCTCTTTGGCAAGTACAAATCTCTACTTTCATTAATTTTGGGGTGTCTTATTCAATTTTAAAGTATTTGAAAAAAACAAATTGAAGTGGTTTTGAAATAGTATTGAGTGAAAGTTGACATATTCCAGTCTGTGATTATCCATCAACATAAATTCCTTTAATTTTAGTCTAAATAATTCCTAATTTCTGCTTTTCTAAGTCAAACATTAGGTAT
This sequence comes from Etheostoma perlongum, assembly GCA_026937815.1. NCBI lineage: Eukaryota > Metazoa > Chordata > Actinopteri > Perciformes > Percidae > Etheostoma > Etheostoma perlongum. Next base: position 14,113,627 of record CM049373.1, read on the forward strand.
AATTACTAAAAATTAGGTTTATTGACCATAAATTCAAAAAAATAACTGTAAAACTACATAGTGTTGAAAAATTTGACGAAAAAGTTAAAAACAAAGATAAAAAGCCTCAACAAAAGTGTTGACTTTCAGTTTTGACCTGAAGACAACACAAGGGTTCATTCATTTTACGGCACGATTTTGAATGATGACCATATATATACATACATAAAGTTACATATGTAAACACATCTATGACGCTCAATAAACAGTTAGGCAAATGATCCAGTAGATGGTGCCATTGTTCAATCAATGTTAGAAGTTACAATGTATTCTTCCAACAGTAGGCTACAGGTCACATAAGCTGATGAGGTACTAGAATTTAATTTATCGTATTGTTTTTATACTGTCAGTACTTTTAGAGCAACTTGTATAATGGATAAAGGTCCTGGAACATGTATTGAATTAATTGAAATACATTTAAACCTATAGGGAACATAGGCTTACTGTTTATTGATTGACTTGAATTCAATCAATACATTTTGTCTGGCGATGACGCTTAGGTTTGGCGGCGTATTTATCAACTACAATGTAATGTTGTTATTTATCCCCCCCTCCCCCCTTATTGGAACATATTGATATCACCACACATGTGCATTTGTAATATGAAGCCAAATCCCCAGGTGAAAAGCAACAAAGCAGCCCTATGGCCTCATCTCTATTTAGGAATTAATTATTCAATATCCAACTCCACCAAACATTGCCCTCTTGTGGTAGAAAGTAGATCCTAGCAAACGCTATTTGCAGGTGATGAGTTATTAAAGTTGCCTGTCATTAATTAGTTTTATTGAATAGGAAGTTGTGAGAAGGTTTCACAGAGAGAAGCATGATGTGAAGGTAAGATGTCAAACTTCATATAGTTAGTGTGTTTCTGCATTACAAACTAGGGAGATGTTCATGATCAAAGGTAAAAGGCATTATTTTTCATCTGCATGCTTTATTGTAAGATAAGATTAGTGGTGCACAGTCACAGCCATGCTGATGGTAATGGTAACCCAGCCTCATTTCTAAGCAGACAGTGTATCCTGGTGTGTTTAAAGTACCACCCCCCTTGCCATGAAATTTCCCCATTTTACTTATACTTGCAGTCAACTTAGCATAAAAACAACATGGCAATAGGTGTGGTTCTGTTCTGCAGTCTGTCAGATGTGTGTCTACTAAGAATGCAAAGAGAAAAGATGGAAAAATAAGGCACAAAATAGAATTTTACTGAGGGGCAGAAAAGGCTAATGCAGTAAGAGGGAGGATGAAGAATAGATGGGAGGGCTTTTGAGCGTGGAGCTGCCCCCTCAGGCAGTGTAAGAGGATCTTTGCTGGGACGGAGCAAAGAAGACCAAAAAGCCCAAAGCAAGGAAGAGAGACAGAAAGAGGAAAAGGGAGGAGGGAGAAGCCGGAGAGTCAAAGGGCGGGACTGTCTGAGAGGCTATTGGCTTCAGGCTGTGTCAGTCATTTTACTTCCTCCCTGGCTGTGGCAAGATCACAGATGAGAGGGCAGGAGGGAGGGGGTGAGGGAGAGAGAGAGGGAGGTACCCTAAGGCGGCTCTCTCTCTAGTTCTTTCTCTGTGTGTGCTTTTTCACAAAAAAAGACTGAACTGGGGCTGAAACTGAAACAGGGCAAGACTGGTAAAAGGAGTGCAGTCTCTTACTCTCCTGCATTCTCACAGTTTCCTGTTCAAGGAGGCCATTTTGTAACTCAGCCTGGAGAAGAGGCAAGAGAAAGTTTGTTTATGTTTGTTCTCTCCCACAGCCTGGACTTTCACAATCAAGTTTGGACTTTCTTCCCTGCAGAGCAACTTCTTTGGACGAGAGAGGGGAAGGAGGGAAAAAGGTGGATGAGTTCATGAGTCTTTCACACACACATTGCTCATGCTTGCTTGTCATGCCGGGACAATAACAGGAGTCTGAAGTCGAGAGAGCACGAAAGAAGTGGCAAAGGAGGAAGAAAACACAACTTCCTGGATAAGGGTTTCTTCCTTGATCCACTGGGAGGGGGAGGACACAGGACACAGAGGAACCGGGACTCTGCTCTGTGAGAGTGTGTGTGTGAGAGTGTGAGAGTGTGTGTGTGTGTGTGTGTGTACCCCTCTCTCCTCCACTGAGAAAGTTTCCATGATTGTGGATTTTCTAAGAACTGTAGACTGCACCTGGCCGTGTGTTAGTGAGTGTGTATGTTGAGAGCCACAGGCAGCTAACAAACAGGACTCTAAATGGCTAACGCTAGCCCTTGTATTTCCTCAGGGGCCATGGCCCCGGTCTTCTTTCCTCCTGGGGGCTCCTCACCACCAAGCTCAGCTATGATGCAGCAGGGGATTCCCATATCCATGCCCCCTTTTCCTATGATGGATCTGGTACTCGGGCAGGGTCCTGGTGGGGCTATGATACCCTCACTGCCTCCCACTCCAGCAGGGGTGTCCTTCATCATCCAGATAGGCCTGACCAGAGAATCTGTCTTGTTGCCCCAGAGTGCTGACCTGGCCTATGTGAAACAAATTGCCTGCTCCATTGTTGACACCAAGGTAGGAATCGTGTACAGTATGCGTGTGGGCTCATGTGTGCAAAGTGGGAAGGGTTGCTTGTCAGGTTAAACTGAGCGTATTCGTTCTCCAGGTAGATAGCTGTTAATGTAAGAGGCTCTCAAGCCACACTTTATGTGGTTTTAGGCTGTTTGCCAGATAAACAGTTTGGGTTCTTTCACTCTGTTTCTGTGTCTCCAACAAAAACCTTTTTATGCACTCTGCCATTGTCATGAGTAAATGAAAGGGTTTAAACATGCATAGACAGCTATGACAGAATGAGAAAATGTGCAAAATGCCACATTTTGCTCAACTCTAATTACAGCAGTTAGCGTTTTTTCCCCCTCACACAGTTGGAGGAGAACACTGTGTTCAATTAGGCTATTGTTATGCCACATCCAGCACTGTAGACTAGTAAAGGGGATGTTTGATGTCTCAGTGTTTGTGACAGTTTTCATCTAGTTGTTCATGCATGACATGAAACAGGAAATATAGGTCATTAATCGCAGCACTTAACATGAATTCTTACCTTATTGCATGCATCGACATGCAGTGAAACAAAAGGAAGTCAATATCTAAATGTTGAGGAGCACCTGAAGAGCAATGAGCAAATACAGATCAAATGGGATCTGCATTTGATATAGCCTAATCCCACTGTGCTCCACGCCTGTGACCTTTTTGTGATGGCTAAAAGTTCCTTTCACTTCCCCTTACAACACCAGCAGTTTTGCATTTCATGCCCAAAGAACCGACCACACCAGGCCAACTTTCATCTATTTGCTGAGCACTATATTGAGTTTTTTAGTTATTTTTTATTATTTTTTTTTACTAGTCAGTGATCACTTTTAAGTTATAGCTTTGTATTGCTCAGAAATGTCAAATGTCTTCTAACCTTGCTGAAGGACAAGGGCAAGACCTTGTTTTTTTCAAGCTGTCCAAAGAATTTGAGTGTCTTTTATTAGTCAATTTCAAGCACAAACTTTTACTGCCTGGATTTTACTTTGTGTGTGTGTGCATTTTATTTTCTTAAATCTTCTTCGACTTCTACAACAACATTAGTGTACATATAAAAAACAAACATGGCTATCTTTCAAAAGCTTTGCAGCCTCTCTGCTGTGTTTTACTGTTTTACAGTTGACAGTATAAATCACGAGGAGGGCGCTGGTTTTTCCTGCACAAACTGCTGAGACTTAATGTGAGTTTCTCAGGAGGTAGTATAGGATGAGTAAAAGACCTGTAGGAATAATAACTTATAAATATATCTTCTTTATCAAACTAAAACAGTAAAGTTCAAAACAAAAATTAGCTGGAGTGGGGAGAAGTAGTGACATCCTCTTTGCAACAAGAAGCAATTAGTGTTATGGGAACTATGGTCTTTACGGTACTTGAAAACTACCAATACTAAGTCAGATTTTCACCATTCAAATGCAGGAGATAACATTATCTACATTGGTAGTGGTAGTTTGAGCAGGCCATTTGTTTATCTGCCAATTAGGCTGGTAGGTGTTTCGAGTAGTGGATTTCCACAGCTTGCTCAGAGCAGCTTAGCAAATCTCCCCACAATTACACTGGTAGCTGTCTCCATTCAGCTTACGTACTCTGCTAATCTGTTCATATAAGTGGTTTTCTGGCATGTGCTTGGTTTGATGTAGTAATCAGCTGCTGTACCGATGCTGGATCTCTGTACTAAGACTGAGATCAGTGGCTGTAGTGTGGTTTATGAACTGTTTCTCCACATGATTAGAACAGATATGGTTGGAGGTGTTGCTTACAGTCATCAAAATGTAAACATCAGCAACTCTCGGCCTGTCCAGTTCACTTGTGGCTTCATCTACTTCTCTTCCTCTTTTTTTTGTCTTTGCTCTTCCAAACTAACTCTCCTGTGTAATACAAGAGAGGTTGTTGTTGCACTTATGTTTGTCTTTTTCATATTCAGTGAGACTTGTATGCCTTTATTTGACATTGCCTTGCTTTTTTAGAACTGTCCTGAAGTTCCTTGTAAAGGTGTGTGTGTGTGTGTGTGTGTGTGTGTGTGTGTGTGTGTGTGTGTGTGTGTGTCTGTGTGTGTATAAAGGTCAGTCTAACATGCACTAAAGTGGCACTAAGGGTAATTAATAAACAACCTTGGCAACATTAAGACTGTGTACAATGGTCACAATCCCTCAGTGCTTCTAGCATGGTAACACCCATCTAGATGAAACTTTGTGTTTTTAGACACAGAAAGGAATGTTGATTCCTCTGCAGAGTACTATATCAATGTTGGGTACCAGTACCAGTTTGTGGCTCTTACTCCACAGCCTCTAATTTGGAAAAATACTCCCTTGTCAGCAAAAAAAAGACAACTTGGTTTGGTTTTTCCTCACTTCTTCCTTTTTCAACATCTTCTCCTCTTAACAACAGGACAGTCATTATTCAATACGCTGACAAAACTCATAGAACCCTATTTTAAATTCAAGAGCAAAAGTTTTAAAGATCTTAAATATGTAAGGCTACATACTGAAAATGTATTTTTTAATTTGATGAACAGGAGCAGCCTTAAAAATGATAGTATGGCTTTAATAAAAAACTGGAAAAAGATGATAAAGAAGGATGCCATCATTCGATGATCAACAACTTGAAAGATGTTTAAAGAGAAAAGGAAAAGAAACCGAATGTTAAAAGGATAAACTGTTATTTGAAAGTACATAGGTTGAATTAATCAATAATAGCATGTGTATTTAAGCCTTAGGATTGATAGTTTAATAACTGAACCATAGATTACAATGAGTCTTTCTGTGTGGAGTTTGCACATTCTCCCTGTGTTTCTTTCCATCCAAAATACGTATTGGGATACTCCCGCCATTTATTTTGACCAAGGCTCTGACCTCAGTCAACGATAGTTGTTCACTGCTCCTATATGGTAATGATGGGTCAAATGCGACTAGAGGATGAATTTACCCTCTACTACTACTAGACGTCTAGTGTCTGTAATGTCTATTGTTCAAAAGTTCAGTATAAGAAATGGCTGGTATTTCAGTCTTGCTTTTGGTAAAACTAATGCAATCCCTAGGTAGTTGTGTCCAGAGCGATTTTAATTCCCTGTCCTTTCCTGAGTTTACTTTAAGAGAAATAAAAATCCAAAAAAATACCGTTATTCCCACACTCAGCAATCCCCAAAAGCCCCTGCAGACAGAATTCCTGCCCTGCTAGGAGCTACAGATTTAGGTGTGAGATTTGGACAATAGACAGCTTGTCCTGGTCTGGCTAACTGAGTGTGACACATGAGTTGGACTGTGTGTGCACGCATGAATGCCTACATTGGTGTGTTTAAAAGGGTAATGAAGGCAGTGTGGTACCCCACACCCCCGCCCACGGTCATCTCTCCCATCCCAGAAAGGGTGAGTCACCGGTTCTGTTTATTCACAGGCTCCCTAGTTGTGTTCCATTGACACGTTTTTCCATACAATTCTCTGAGGAGGAGCACACACTCCCCTGGCTTCAACTTCCAACACCAATGTTAATGGCCATCCTACAGCTCTGGTCTATAGTCCACTGATCTGAGCAGTAGGCCCAGTCTCTCAGGCCAGAAATCCAAATCCACCTTCAGTCACAAGACCCCACAAGACCCCACAGTTCTCAATCCTTTCTCTAACCTAGCATGGCTGTATACCTGGCAACTGGGCTTGCCAAAATCCCATTTGGCCGGCCTTCCTTTAGCTGCCCCAACCCCCTCCTCCTGATGGAACAAGAACTAATAGCATGGCCTGGAAACCAGAGGTCTGTCTCCATTCAACCATGATGCAGCTCTGATGTATTTGCTCTTTTGTTGGACAGGCCTCACTGATCCCCTTCTTTTCCCAGTCGCTATTTATTTTTCTCATTTTACCTTCTTCCGATGTTCTTATTCTATCGCTTAAAGATCATTAGAATTTGATGTTTCAATGATTGTTCATATTATGTGAGATGTTCCCTTCTATTTTTATGAGTAATGATAATGTTGGAAAAAATACTACATTAAGAGAAATTAATTTATTCAACAGAATCCACTCCTCTCTTCTCCCTCATCCCCCTCTTGTGCCTTACCCTCTCTACCTTCCCTTAAGATCCTGTACTTCCTCTCTTTATCTGCTCATCTCCGGTCCCTTCCGCTTGCCTTATCACTAACTTCCTCTCATGCTCTGTGTCCTCTTCCTCCTCACATTCCACCTCCCATTCATCCACTTTCCTTTTTTTTTTCATCCACCGACTGCCACTGGCCTCCCTGTCAGTCTTACCTTTTCTGTAGGTTGTTTTGCCATCTTGAGCATACTTCAAGTAAGTTACTGTAATATAGTGAAATTCACACTCTTGTCTGGCTGTATGAGGCAGGACATTAACAGGTTTCTAGGAAGTGATAAGTCAAAGATTCTGTACTCCCACTTTACCTAGAATGATCCCTGTTTTTCGGTAAATATTAGACATTGGTGACAGGTAATCCTAGGCCTTAACACAAGTAGCTACAGAACGATACAGTTAACAAATGTGGTCAGGTCTGGCTTCACCTAGTGCCAGAAGGTGTGTCAGCTCTGCTCTTTCAAGACTAACTAACAACCTCAGTCAGTGGGTGCGCTACTATGTATGTATGTCAACGTGTGAGAACCTGCTGAGTCCTGTCAGTGTTGGCTGTGGTCACATTACTGGATTGTTCAACACCTCTGCAGATTAATCTGTGATGACACATTTAGCAGCCGGCAAGCAGTGTCAAATCCAGCAGTGGATGCACAGGAATCACACTGATGGGAACTCAATTATACTGTCGAAATGACTGAACATTCAGTCTTTGACTTGCAGTTCTAATTTCATTTGTTTTTGTGTAACATTAACTGGTGTAAATAAATGAATATAGATGTTTATTCAGTTTTTTGGTTAGATGGTTAAAACACAAAGAAATATCAGCAACTACACACACACATACACATACACAGCTGTGGCTGAGAGCCCCTGCCCTTGCCATTGTTTCCACCTCCGTTTTGGAAGGGTCTGTTGCTTTATCTCTCTCCCTGGAGAAGCAGTTTGGCCCTGGGAATGGGATCATACACACCACCTCTTGTTTACCTCACTCTCCTGCACATGTATTCTACACACACACACACACACACACACACACGCACACGCACACGCACACGCACACGCACACACACGCACACACATTGCAAAGTAACTTAACAGTTGACCCTGATTTTCCAGACAAAGGCCCAGTGTGACAGACAAGGTCGTATTGTTTGTATGAAATCAACACAGTTCTGTGTTCAGAGCTGCTGTAGGTGAGGACGCTGCCGTCATTTTGTCCACTGTACCAATCTAATGTTATGGGGGATTTGTCTTGCAGCTTTAATTATTAAAAAGCCTCCTGTATATGTCAGTGCCACTGGGCAAATACACTCTGCTTATCAGTACAAACCTTTGTTGGTCAATGAATGAATGGCAGTCCATTAGCAAGACACCGGCAAGTGGATATACAAGTGAAAGAACAAACCACGCCTTTATCAGGCAGCATGACATTTGATGATTGAGTAATGATAACACAGCCGCTGACCAAATGCAGCAGCTTTAGCCAAATGCTTCAAACCTCACAAGGGCTACTAACATCGTACTGCTATAAAGGAAATGGTGTCAATTTCAAAAGGGTAGACCCACAGCAACATGTTTTAGTTCTGCTTACCCATAACTCTCTCTTCCCTCTCTTTGCTACTATTTGCATGGTAGTGGAACAGCTTTGCATGACTAACCGTGCCTGGTGTCTCCGGGGTGTCGCCAGCGAGCTGCAGGGGAAGCTTAGTTCACACAAGGACATTTGATTATTCAAAGTATGCACTGTTGGCTGGAGCCCAGTAACAGGGATATGTATCAGAGTGAGAGAAAGGTGGTGGGATGGTAGATGGAGATTTTAAGGGTTTGAATCTTGAGCACAAGCTGAGATTGTGATCTTGAAATGATCTAGTCTTAGGTCTTATGTTGGTAGTTGTGGCCATTTTTTTTGCTGGTGACATTCTACTCACGTATTCTATTTACAACAACATCTCTAAAAAGAAGTCTGAACAAGTTGACCATGTTCACCATGAAGTTTTCTCTTTCTTTTCTTTTGCAGTTTTCCTTAGTCATACCCTGATTTTCACCAACTGCGGATCGGCTCCGCTGTGTGACGGCTCCGTGCTCTGCCGTCCGTTAAAAACCAACCAGGTCCGGGATTAGTTGCAGAACAGCTGTGGCCATGACTGACAGCTGAAGTCACAAGGACCCACGAGATCTCGCAAATTCACGTATGGCCGCGCGATATAACAGGATGTAGTTTCTATAAACAGAACCACAAAACCTCAGACCTGTTGACTTCAAGCCTGTCTTCTCTCATTAAGGCATTTTCAAGGTGTAGTGCAGGCAAATGTGATCCGCCGTGAGCACGGTGTATTTTATTTTGAAAATTAACTGGATGTTTTATTTTGTTTCTGTGCTCGACTTACCCACACAATCTGCCCTGTGCTGAATTGCTGCAGAGCTCTCCTGCATCCGGCAAAAATAGAAGCTCTGCGTGTCTGCTCCGGAGCTGGGACGAAGTCGGAACGCAGCCGTTCTGTAGTCTGTGAAAATAACACACATTGGCCCTCATTTATCAACCAGCACAGATATGGCCGCAGAAATCATCTAACAACAGGCTTCATGTGAGATTCATGAAACATTCAAATCACACCAATCAGAGTGTAAGATGGTCGTACACTGATAAATGCAGCGACTGGAAACAATCATTATTTAAATATCACGCTGCAATATGTTCTTGGTATTGAGGCCTCGCCCCTACAATTTACGACATGGCGTAATCCGGCTAAGAAGCGGCGGAGATTGAAACCCTAATATCTCAGGTTCATTTGCAGTAACGTGTGTAGACCTACTATTGTCTAAAAACTGTAATTGAAGGCGGTAGAAAGAATGTGGAATGAAAGAGATCACTGATGCGGTCAACAGGGTTTCCGTAGTAATATTTATTTATATTTATATATATTATTCATTTTTTATTGTATTATATTTATTTATTTAATTTATACATCCTCGACATATGTATAATCCTAATAGTAACATACAGGCTTATATTGCAATCTTTTAGGCCTACATGTAGGTGTACCTATATTTAAATAAATACATAGTAGCAGAGTTTATGCAGTATTATAGTATAGTATTTATTTATTTATTTTTTTACATGTTTTTTTCATGAGTCAGGCAACTGTAAGCTGTGAAAAAGAAGGCGTGTCCGCTCTCCTTTCAGAAAGAAATCGTTCACTTCTGGCCATTAGCGACACTTTAAAAGACAAATGAAAACCTGAAGAATAAATAAAAATATTGTGCATTGTCATGTTTCCTGTATTGAATATCACTGCCAAACATAACACTATACCTTTTTAAAAGCAAGGGATATAATATCCTGTCCCCAGTTGGGGCTGTGCTGGACACTGCTCTCTGGGCATTGGGTCATCTGGCTCCAGTACTACATTTATGGCACCCGGTTTTCCTGACAGAGCCATCTGCTCTTAATCAATCTGATTCCGTTCCACCGTGGCCCGTGTGTGTATGTGTGCACTGTTGTACCGGCTCATAGAGGTTTTCTAAAAGAGCCAGATCTGCCATTGCCGATAAGTGATCAACTGATAATTTCTCCTTCTCCTGTCAAACAAATTATACTGACACTGCGAGTCTACACTGACTCAAAAACTTGCGTACACACGAGTTCAGACCAGATTTGAGATTTTACCGCAGCCTACGCTCACGTTTAAACTGATAAATGCCTTGCTTTGCGTAGGAATCAGCGTACGCCTGTCCTTCGCCTGTATTAGTTCATACGCACGTTTCATAAATGAGGGCTTTGACTTAAATGGAAACCTATTGACTCTGCTGCCGTTCCGGAACGGATCCGCAGCCGTTCTGCAGTTGGTGGAAATCAGGGGTTAGGGCCCTATTTTAACAGCACAAGCGAGCGATGAGTGCAATGTGCACCTGCCATTTTGGTTCATGTACGTGCAGCAGTGCAAAGAGCAAAAGGGCTTGGTTAAGAGAATTATAGATCAGAGGGTTTGGTGAGGTGATTCTCAGCCAGTCACATCGATGGTCTCATTGCTCTAAAACAGCTGTGACAATCACTGTGATGCGTGACAACAGCAGCTCAACAAATGGAAAACCATATCGTTGTCTGGTGCAGACCACGCATCTGCAGTCAGAAGCAGGTGGTGTGTTTTTTAACTGTTCAATTATGATAGAAATAAATAACAACAGATGTTGATGAAGCCGTTTATGTGACTGCATTTCAGTTTTATTGCATGGAGTTTTTCTGTAGCAGCCTGGTGTCATTTGCACATGATTTATTCAAGGTAAACCCAGTGATTGGAGATGTGCAACTGCACAGCAGCTGTCCAGAGTAACAACACATCTGTGTTGCTGCCTTTAGGTGGCTGCACTTCCTTTTATGCAAATTTGTGATTGTGGGCTAGATAAATACAAGTTATTTGGCTCAACTAGAACTTTGACGTAATGTACTTGGCATCGTTTTTTGGACCAATCAGTGCACACATTTTTCCTGTGCAATGAGGGATGGTTGTGGACATTTTTGACACAACTTGTGTGTCTTGCCTAATTAGATTCCATTCTAGTGATGTTGACGTTTTCCCAGAACAATTATTTTTTGTTCAACGTTTTCATAACCAGTAGAAATGATGGCCAAAACTAGTAAAATGAGACCAAAGTTGTAATAAAGCAGAATTATCCTTAAAGCCCGACCTGACCAAACATTTTTTTTGTCCTTTCAAGGGCCGACTCGGCCTCTCGGACCCCTACATTCCTTCTCTAGCTTTTAGCAAATGAGACCTTATGATACTAATCTGCTGATTAGCTTCGGTAAAAACGGTTTTGTGCCGTAATCCAATTGGGGGCCGCAGAGCAGGGCTTTGGTGGCATTTGGAGAGTTTGTACCAGCTAGAGAGAATTTCTTCTCATATCAGAGAAACTGCCCAACACAGGGTTCTTTGAGAGGAGGGAAGCACACAGTGACTGCCTTTGAAGAGCAGAGAACAAAGCTACAGAGCTATCGATACAGGCCCCAAAACTATAACTATTTGCTGATTGTGTATGTGTTTGTGTGTGTGTGAGAGAGAATGTTGGGAAGACTGCAGACAATGGGCTCAGTGTGATGGTTAACAGGGTGGGTTGGGTTGGTCTGAGGCGTAGTGTGGCCCAGACACATGGTGAGGTACCTGTGTGGGTGTGTGTGTGTCTGCTTTCAGGGGATGCTCAGTTATGAGGGGAAATGGGCAAAGCCAGTCTTACCTCAGTAGATAAACACATGACATCAATACTGAAGACAGTAAGTCAGTGGACGAAGCAACTGCAAAAGTAATGTCTCCATCAGTTAGGCCTTTAGTACTCAACATGGGGTTGAATATTCACCATAATGACTTTAATTATGTGTTATAATAATCACAATTCCTTTACATACAACATAAGAATAATTAATGAACTCAATTACTACTATTAGTACTTGCTCCCAGCCCTGTTTCATGGCAGCTCTCCTTCTCCCCTCTTTATTGCTCAGACAATTCATTGATTGGACAAAGTCTCTCGTCATGGCCTAGATTATCTAAGGCCTAGATGCAGAGCCAAGAGGAGGTGTCGAGTTTTCTTGAACTTGAATTGCAACATTATGACATATTATAGTGGAATGTTTGTCAATTGATGCCAACAATAAAGTGCCTACCACAGCTTTTAACCCTTGTATGACCCATTTCAAATTTTTACAAGAAGAAAAATGGTACAAATAATTAAAAAAATTCTACTTGAAAATCAATGGCCTTACCTTATTTTCTGTGATAAACATGTTTTCCTAACTCAATTCAGAAAATTATTCTGGATATGACCACTCGTGTTTTTCCAAGATAAGAATGATCGCATAGTGAACATGAATTTTAACCATATGACAAAAAACAAATCACACTTCCATTTTTAATTGTGTGCTAGTAGAGACTGATTGCATTCCCTAAACATATATGTTATCTCAATTGTTGATATTGAGATAAAGACAATATTTGTTAATAGATTATGAAGTAACATTTTCTTTCAGAATTGTTTTTAAAACCCAATATAAGTCACGGGTCAATTTGACCTGTCGGATACGAGAGGGTCCCGTAAGTGAAGACGATACAAGGGTTAAGCAATAGTTAGACATTTTTTAAACCATTTTTTGTTGCATTCTGGCTAAGCGTTAGATGAGACAATTGACACCACTCTGCTATTTTGTCCACTATATATCAAGTCAGAACCAGAAGATGCATGGCTTAGCTTAGCACAAGGACTAGAAACGGGGAAAACCATTTAGCCTGGCTCTGTCTTGTGGTAATATAATCCACCTCTTGCTTTAATGCTCAGTCATGTAGATGTGGTTGCAGTTATGCAGAATACTAAAAAGATGGTGCGATTGTCTGTGTGCATACAGTTTTTGTGCAGTGCAAAACTCAAGATACAGTATTGTTTGCAACGGCGGATTTAGAATTACAATTTTCTGGAGTTTTAAATGACCGCAACTCAGATCCATAAATGTAAGCATACGTTTTTCAGTTCAGTGTACAGCCTCCAGCATTTTCAACCCCATAAAGCCATACCACACATAGGAAAGAGCAGGTAAGTAAAAAGAGGGATAGAAAGAATGCATGTGGAGTGAAGAGGGGAACAGGCAAAAGAAAAGGGGGATGACTCAGAGTACAGCAATGTGCCTATTGTGGTGTTTGTGTCCATGGCGCTCTTGGCGCATGGAGAAAGTTCTCATGGCCAAGCATTTGTGGTTTAATCTTGTTAAGGTAGATTTGTTAATCCATCAAGTAGTAGATGATTATTAACCCTGGCAGTAAAGGGATGAAGGGCAGAGCGAATCAATGAGGTGGTGTGCCAAAAACAGTTTCTCTTTTAAATCTGGAATAAAGTCTCGCAAAATGTGACCTTAGCAGGATGTCACCACAGGCCTCTGCAGCACTTATGTTTTCAGAAGTCTTTCTCAGTTTCTATAATTACAACTAATTTGATTATTAGCACCATTACCAATACAAACTTTTTTTTTTCTGATGTGATATGACTCAATAGAGGCAGATGCTTGGGAGACTGGATCGTCGCAGTATACTTTCTGAGCAGTCATGCAGAGAAGTTAGGCTGCCCTCCTTTCCTCCAATTTGAACATGATTGTCACTTTGAATAAAAACAGGAATTTTTGTTAGTTCTGTGGCGACAATTTATTAATTAATTTCATTAATTTTATTAATTAAGTTACCAACTGGCCAAGGTAGTCTGTAACAGTCACTCTATCCAGTGAATGGCCCTGAATGAATACTGCCATTATCTGATCTGAAATGTTCTTACACTGGTTCTTTGCTTCCAAGTATGTTGTTTGCAAATATGTGCTTTTGCAAAGACAAAAATTAAGATAAATGTTTTTCTGCAACAGTTGGTGAACTGATAAAGAAAACATGTGATGGACATGAATGATGGAAATACATTATGATAATGAGGGACCTGCTTTTACTTCTTCTTTTATATCCTGTATTGCTTCAGCAACAAAACAGCTAAACACACAGTAGACCTAAATATGCCAAATTAAAATTACCAAATGTATTTATAGTATTGCAGTAAGGCAGTAATGGAGTTCTTGTATTGTGTCTTGTTGTAACTTTTTCACCATATCTTAAACAGGCGACATATGGATTGTCACCTTCTTTTTAGCAAGATACTGAAAATGTATACAATTTTTGGATTGCAACACAAGCAACACCACTAATATCACTTCAGAAAATATGCCTTTACACACTTTTTTTTTTAAATGATTTGATGTATGCCTCATCATTTCCTATTGATTCTCTAACTTTCTTAGCTTAATAAATTTGTTTCCAAACATCTTTGTATCCTTCACTCGTCACCCAGACTTTCCGTCTCTTCTGTTATGAAGTCCTGTTTCCTGTCTTTCCCTCTTGTCATGAATCAATGACTTGTTCATTGTAAAGAGTGGATTGTATCCAAGGTTCCTATCAGCTTACCTGCTCAGAAGTGAGCCAAGGAAAGACAGAGAGGTGGAGGAGGATGGATGGGGGCTGATGGAGAGAGGAGCTGTTTGCAACAAAGGCTGGTTCAGAATAGCAGTGCGTGTCTCCTTTATCCCCAGACCCCTCTCTCATGCCTGGTCACGGCTCTCATGTTACCTCCCCGTCCTCCTTTGATGCCTGGAGCAGAATGCGACACTTTGTTTCTGTGCTCCTGCTTGAGACTAAGCTTCTTCCACTTTCTGGGCACGCACGCACGCACGCACGCACGCACGCACGCACGCATGTTCTTTTCTATGAAGTTTGTCCATTTCAATCAACTGTATGATTGATTATCTTTTCACTGTCATGTACTCTGATCTGAAATTAATCTACCTGCTCTCATAGCATAAATACATTTTCACCATCCTGCCATTTCTTTTCCATTTGAACCTTTTGACCACTTATTTTTAAGAGTACTGGACTCAAAGTTTCTTTATGTTATTCAGAAAACATCAAATTTGTCTGTCTGTCTGTCTGTCTTAAACCCAGGTTGTTGGTATTTCTTTGGGTCATGCGCTTCATTTTTTTTTTTTCACTGTGAAATTATTAGGGACGCATGTGATGATTGTGTATATGCATATTTATGAATACACTGTTACATTTTGTGTTGTGTGTACACTCCCTCCTCCAGTCTTGCAGGTTTACACAGTTATCTCTGGTATGTAGAAAAGCAAGTCAGAAATGTAAACCTGATTATATATACACACAGACAACCTGAGTCATGGGAGAAAATAAGTCATGCTCATTGTAAAGAACATGAGGAACCATACCTTTACACAATGTACAATGCAAACACTTTACGTTATCTCTCTGCCATGTCACTGCCCTTATCTTACTAATATATGTCTCATACGTTTACACTTAGGTCCCTCCCTGTATCAGGTTGCAACAGGAAACATGTTTAATCCAGGAAGAGCTTTTGCATGTGGTGCAGACTGATCTCATGAAAGGGCGTATGTATGACACATATGCCATTAATGGCGTGTTATCAAGACGCATACTCGCTTTTTAGCATGTTTATCAATGCTGTTTGGCCTCCATTGGCTTACATTACCTTGCGATTGTGTGTGAATTTACGCCGTAGCGGGTAGTATGAAAGGTCCGCGAAGGTAGGGAGGATGGTCGGGTTGGTGGATGGGTAAAACACAGGACTTTAACCTAGGAGACAGGGGATTGTGTCCCACGTGTCACGTTTCCTAAACTCAACCGTCAGTTTTTTTTTTTTTTTTTTTTTTTTACTAAACCCAACCCACTTGTCACGTTTCCTAAACTCAACTGCCGCTTTCTTCTCGCGATAACACGGCCAGTGTCGTATATGTTTACAGTGGGTACGGAAAGTATTCAGACCCCTTTAAATTTTTCACTCTTTGTTTCATTGCAGCCTTTTTCCAAAAATCAAAAAAGTTCATTTTATTTCTCAGTAATGTACACTCAGCAACCCATCTTGACAGAAAAAAACAGAAATTTAGAAATTTTTGCATATTTATTAAAAAACACAAAAACTGAAATATCACATGGTCATAAGTATTCAGACCCTTTGTTCAGTATTTAGTAGAAGCACCCTTTTGATCTAATACAGCCATGAGTCGTTTTGGGAAAGATGCAACAAGTTTCTCACATCTGGATTTGGGTATCCTCTGCCATTCCTCCTTGCAGATCCTCTCCAGTTCTGTCAGGTTGGATGGTAAACGTTGGTGGACAGTCATTTTCAGGTCTCTCCAGAGATGCTCAATTGGGTTTAAGTCAGGGCTCTGGCTGGGCCATTCAAGAACAGCCACAGAGTTGTTGTGAAGCCACTCCTTCGTTATTTTAGCGGTGTGCTTAGGGTCATTGTCTTGTTGGAAGGTAAACCTTCGGCCCAGTCTGAGGTCCAGAGCACTCTGGAAAAGGTTTTCGTCCAGGATATCCCTGTACTTGGCCGCATTCATCTTTCCCTCGATTGCAACCAGTCGTCCTGTCCCTGCAGCTGAAAAACACCCCCACAGCATGATGCTGCCACCACCATGCTTCACTGTTGAGACTGTATTGGACAGGTGATGAGCAGTGCCTGGTTTTCTCCACACATACCGCTTAGAATTAAGGCCAAAAAGTTCTATCTTGGTCTCATCAGACCAGAGGATTTTATTTATCACCATCTTGGAGTCCTTCAGGTGTTTTTTAGCAAACTCCATGCGGGCTTTCATGTGTCTTGCACTGAGGAGAGGCTTCCTTCGGGCCACTCTGCCATAAAGCCCCGACTGGTGGATTGCTGCAGTGATGGTTGACTTACTACAACTTTCTCCCATCTCCCGACTGCATCTCTGGAGCTTAGCCACAGTGACCATTGGGTTCTTCTTTGCCTCTCTCACCAAGGCTCTTCTCCCCGATAGCTCAGTTTGGCCGGACGGCCAGCTCTAGGAAGGGTTCTGGTCGTCCCAAACGTCTTCCATTTGAGGATTATGGAGGCCACTGTGCTCTTAGGAACCTTAAGTGCAGCAGAAATTTTTTTTGTAACCTTGACCAGATCTGTGCCTTGCCACAATTCTGTCTCTGAGCTCTTCAGGCAGTTCCTTTGACCTCATGATTGTCATTTGCTCTGACATGCACTGTGAGCTGTAAGGTCTTATATAGACAGGTGTGTGGCTTTCCTAATCAAGTCCTATCAGTATAATCAAACACAGCTGGACTCCAATGAAGGTGTAGAACCATCTCAAGGATGATCAGAAGAAATAGACAGCACCTGAGTTACATATGAGGGTCACGGCAAAGGGTCTGAATACATATGACCATGTGATATTTCAGTTTTTGTTTTTTAATAAATATGCAAAAATTTCTAAATTTCTGTTTTTTTCTGTCAAGATGGGTTGCTGAGTGTACATTACTGAGAAATAAAATGAACTTTTTTGATTTTTGGAAAAAGGCTGCAATGAAACAAAGAGTGAAAAATTTAAAGGGGTCTGAATACTTTCCGTACCCACTGTATGTCTGCTGTATGCAGCATCAACATAAACGCTGATAGCTCAAAATGCGTACGGATTACACGCCACCTTGCCTCAGAAAGTCGGCGCATATGTTTACGCAAAGTCATAATGCCATGTTGTTTGGTGTTTAATGTCTCTTTGCAAAGATCATTGTTTTTTATTATTTCCATTGATGAACTTTATTCTGCTGCACAAGTGCTCAACTAGCTTTGAACCTCTTGTGTATTCACACACATTCTTTCCTGCGGGATTACGTCGGTGTATTGAGGGTGTGTTTGTGTCTATGTGAGGAGAGTTGACGGTGATGAACAGAAAGAAACGGGAAGACTCAGATCATCCACCTCTGCTAACAGAGGTATTTGTGTTGCAGGCAGCATGACGTTAGCCATGACGTTATCATGAGAGCATGGGGGAACTGCACCACGTCACACACCTTTTCAATTGTTCATCCTTGTGTACACACTTTCTGTGTTAATTCCTGCTCATTGGGTTTTCCATCTTGGTGTGTGCCAAGCCCAGACGTCATGGGTATTATTTATTTCCTTGTCCTCCTGGCACTCACTGCTGTGAATTAATGCATGCTGTGAGTGTTTTTGTTTTCTTAAAGACATGGAGGGCATTTTTGTCTGCTCCATCTCTTCGTCAGTGTGTGACCTCACTGGGGTTAAAAATAGAGAGCCGGGGCATCACCATGTTTGTTCCATTGCTAACAGTGTCAGCACAAAAGGAAAAATTCCTGCGTTGCTCCAAGTTGCGAGCGCTAATGAGGGCAGAGCATTGACGTTGTTAAATGCACGTTGCCGCGGCAACCCCTCATTAAACACCATCACTTTTAAAAAAGGTGGGGTGGTTCTTTCTGTGTCCCATACCTGACATGTTAACAAGGATGGAGGTAGTTATGTCACACACACACACACACACAGTACAGGTGCATCACAACTCTCCAGGATGATCCTAGAGAATGGGACTGTAAGACGTGGATGTTTAAACAATGTCTGTTGTTTGAAGGGATGCAGCATGTTTCCTCTTGACTATAAAATGTCTGGATCAGGTTCCTGTTGTGATAGCCAGCTTCTGTTGCAGAAACACATCAGCGTGGAGGACCATGTAGGGCTATAGAGGTCACACTGTTTACAGAGCTGAGTCACACACAGCACATTTTGTATTTTATCCATGCAGATTCTCATGATGCGTTGTCATCATTGGAGTTTGGCCTGATCTGTAACTTACTGCACTTTGTATACACAAATCCAGCTCTTGTCATTCTGTCATCTCAGTCCACTAGGTGTTCTTCAATACACTATTAAAATATTGCCTAATATTTAACATTCCTTTACTTTCCCTCCTCAGACCCACATTGTATGTTTATAGGCATGTTACTTTACACTTTCGAAGAGCTATAAACCACATTCTTAAGGTTTCACTTTCCTGCGTTGTGGAGGTAACAGATAAATGTAATACTTGTAGTATTGCTAGTGATGACAACTCTACAAAAACAACATTTACTTACTACTTCTACCTACTAAATAAATAACAAAAAACAGTGGTGTGTAGAATGGTACTGACAACAAATTGAGCAGTGAAGGCTCCTGGCCCGAGGCAGTAAAACAAGTCCTTTCTTTGTTAGGTCATGGACATAGAGTAGCTTATGTGGGGAAAAACATGTCAATGTGTTGATGTCAAAGAAACCACCAGAAACACCCCCCAGTTGGTACAGTATAAATTACATCCCAAGTATCATGCTCCCTGTGTGAATTCACAGCGTTACATGTTGTTCAAGTTGCTTATAACATCTGTAAGGTTGCATAAATACCCTTTTTATAAGAATAATTCCATCAGTCAACATACAGGCCTGATCTTTACTTTGTTGATGAGTAGTTACTTAAATTTGCTGCATGGCTATACACTGCTCCAGCTTTGGTTAGATGGCATTGAAGCTGTTGCATTAATCTGATTATGAGTGAGTGTGCGTGCTTGTGTGTTTTGTGCGGCTTGGTGGTCAAAGGTAGCTCATGCTGAGCTGCTGGAGGGGAAGTGATGGGGAGGATGAAAAGCAGATGCAAGCGGCTTTCTCAGCACGACATAAAAGTCTTTGTGTTCTTCACACATTCAGTGTCTTTATATATAAAGAGGGTCTATATTTGGAAGTCATGCTCCACAGCCGTTTGACAGGCCCTCAAGGTCTAAGTGACTCAATCGACTCAATCGGACGGTTCTGGTGCTTGTTGTAAGCATCAGTGCTTGAGTAAGGTGATGCTAATCTGTTGCTGAAGCATTGAGAAAAACCCTGCATGCCCATCCTGCTGTTTCTTTCCTTGCATGTCCTTTCAGTTTAATTTCTTAAGTTTGATCTCGCTTGTCATCTACTTCAAAGCATTTCATCATTACAAGAAGTCAATCTAATGCTTCTAAAATGTTTTGCCAATTTGTCTGCACTTCATGCAAAAAACTTTTTTTTACTTCAGGCAAAAGATCTTAATCACTACCTCTGTTCTTGCATCAACTGCATCATATGACCAGAGGTGGTCGTAGAGGTGGTAAACACACAAGCAGAACAGACAGAGGATAGGAAATGGCACCCAGCACTGTGGCATCATGTGTGTATCTGCGTGTTTGAATACAATGTTTTTGAGCTCAGATTTCATTTACAAAAGCCTTGCTCCATGACGTCACACTGATATATGATAAACAATGTTTTTGTGTGTGTAGTGTACACACCGAGTGAGTACAACTGTCACTTATTGTTGCTGTGGGTCTCAGTGCGCTGTTGCTACTGTGAATAACGTCAATATGTTCAACATTTATCCAGATTAATCAGTCATTATTAAAAACACACACTCACACAAAAGGATCTAAACACTAAACAAGTGATGATGATAATGATAAAAAACTAAAAACTTCCTGTTAACACCATCAGTCCCAGTGTACCACCCACTGTTTAAATGAGGATTGCACAGGAAACAATTGGTGTACTTTACAGTCCAAGACCCGTGTGCATCAAAGTTCACTTGTGTCATATTTTCCTTAATGAGGAAAGAGTATGTAAATATAATGCAGTTGTAAAACCAGAAAAAAAGATTACTGTACTGTAATAAGCTGTCATATTTGTCTGCTTTCATCATCCTAATAACATTGTAAATTATAAATCTAAATTCTACATACTGTGCAGTATACCTATATAACATCCATAAAATTTAAAAAAAGCCTAAATCTTGACTGCAACTATTGTAACTACTGTAAATCCAGGCCAGCAACTCATTCTTTTTATTATCAATTAATGTGGCAATACAAATTGTGAAAAATACTTATCACATTGTCCTATAGCCTAAAGTGATCTCAATGAATTGTTTTGGCCAGGCAGTTCAGACTCCAAACATGTTCATTTGAGAAGCAGGAAACCATCTAATATTTGGCATTTTTGCTTGAAAAATGTCTGAAATAATAAATTAAACTTTAAAAGGCAAATACAGTAAATAAAAGGAGAAGAAGAACACAGTTTATGGAACGGAACTGAAATAGTTCAGTACGACAAACAAATGGAAATGAAAAATCTTTCTCTTGTTGTACTGTGTAATTTTTAGATTCCTTTGCTTTATGCTCAGTCTGATCCGATGAAAGATTTTGCCATGTCCTGAACAGAACACAGCATCCAGCCTTTTACAAAAGGTTTGTTAAGTCATTGGCGAGGACAAGCACCACTGGCCGAGCTTAACATTACATCAGTTTGCAAGAGAGGGAGTGGACCACTTTGAGGGCAATGTTAGATCAGAAAAGATGACGGAAAGCTTTTCTTTATGCATCCTTTTCTCCTTTTGTATGAATTTTTCCTTTTCAGAGAGGCTCACAAAACATTATACTGTATTGGTAAATTTAAGAGTCTACACTTTGATAAGGAAAGCTGGAAAGGCCAGAAGAAAAGTGGGGCGAGGTTGATAAACAAGGCACTGAGGAGGAAATTAAGAGTGATGGGAGAATAAGAGGGAGTGGTTGGGGTATTGAAAACAGTAGTCCATAATTCATTTCACTTTTAATGGCTGCAGGAATAGTACAGGCAATGCAGGGCAACCTGATCCCTCGTAACCCAAAAGAAACCAGTTAGAGACTCAGCCCTGTCTCCAGGCAAACACTCCACTATACTACAGTATGATACTACTGCCAGCTCTTTGTCTGCAGACTTTCCACACATGCGCACACACACACAATCTCTTGCAACAATAGTTCCTTCCCTCACAGCCAGATATCAAGTCAAATGGGTTTTATTGTCATTTCAACCATACACACTGTATATAGTGAGACAAAACGTTTCACCATGGATCAAGTGGTGTTGCACTTTAAAATATATAAAAACGACATTTGAGACAGGCTACATTTAGTACACACACATTATAGATTATATGTAAAGTGCACTTAATACTTAGTACTACTAAGTAGTAAGTCTACTTAGAAGTAGAGCGTTTAAGACAGACAAGGGACAGGACAGACAATAAAAGATATACAGTGTACACAAAAAGGAATATAGAGGTGATTATGTAATTACAAGACAACTAATGTCATTTTCCACTATGTTGACATACAGACAGCAGTAATGTTCAGCTTTTGTGCTCTTCCCGCCCTGTACTTTCACTGAAAACTGGGACGGGTAACCAAGAAAAGCAAAAAAATGGTAATTTTCTCTGAGGTAACTGTGGTTTTGGGGAGTTGGGATATTGTGCTTTTTCAGTCAAGCTGTAAAGACTTGTGGTCTGCACAGACGTGGCAGCTGCAGTTGCAGTCGGTACATTGTGCATGTTTTGGACAGAAGGCACAGGATACTATGACTTGCCTTGTTTCTTGAGTTGCTCAGGAAAAACAGTGAGCAGTAACAGTCTGGGGTTAATAGCAGAGAGGCTGGCATCAAACAGCGGCGTGGGAATGACTTGGGAGTCTCCTCTGATCTGGGCTCTGTGGGTGTTTTGTAATTACAAGTGGCAGCAGTTGGTCTTATTTGTGGCAATCCCAGGTACTGATGCATGCAGTTATTACATGATTCAGTCCTGTCAGAGTCCTTGTGGGTTTTTATAGTCTGGTCTTGGTATAGTTTGGAGCCTCTTCTCTAAGTATCTGCATCGTCTAAATGACCCAAAACCCGAAACATTTATGTGGACGTCTGTTCAACAAAACCAAACCAAAAATTTTACCAATAAATCTTTTCGCTTCTACCACTTGTGGTATCTAGACATGCAGATAGTTTTGGTTTTATCTGGCCATCTCTGCCTCCACCCCTGTACAGTGGAGATGATTGGAATTTGTGTTACTCACAGCATTGAAAAATTGCAAAAATTCATCAGCAGCCTCTTTTTATAGAAACAGTGTCCCTGTTACTCTGGATAATCTACACTGAAGCCTCACTAAATTGCTTTTACTGGAACTGCTACCAAATAAATAGCCCCTTTGACAGTGTGTTTAATGGCTTGTTCAGAGTTGTTGGTAGTCAAAGAGCCCACTCATCGCTTCACTCACATGTCACTCTCTCTCACCCCTTTAGTCATGGAAGTGTGCTTAAAGACATCAGTGCTCTGCTCACTCTTTTCCCGCTGACCTGAAAGCTCTCTTCTTTTCAAAAGTCCCACCTCTACCCCAGCATCCCCCTTAGGCCCTGAGTCTACATTCCCCAAGAGGGAAAGATATTATTATTATTCTCTTCTGAGATGAGCTTGGTGCTTCTTTGTGGGATGCGAGGAGGTCAGAGTCTAGACGCCAAACATTAATGCTTAACATTCACTCAGAATTATGAAATATGGAACATGATGGTAAACTGTCCATTGGGCCAATGGATGGTATGCACATGAGGTTTGCCTTGATGTTGAGAGTGGCGTGAGAGCTGTATTTCAGATGTGGGAAGATGAAAATTTTAGGACACATCATCAATAGTGTACCTTTTTAAATCAGGGGGTGTTTTGGCCTTTCAACACTAGATACCCTCATCAAAGGTGACCAGCTACAGGGTGATCAAACCTGAGCTTGTGTCCCATGCCCAATCTTGAAAATTGCCTGGTTGTTTAATGGCGCAGCCCACGGAACTGCTTGAGCATTTGCTGCCAGTGCTGTGTAGCGCAGTTTCTTGCGTTCATAGGCTTCTTCTGTTGAATTTTCCCATGGGACTGTGAGCTCTGTGATGTAAACAGACTTCAGTGAAGGGGACCAGAGTACCAAGTCTGGCCTAAGGGTGGTGGCTGCAATCTCTTGTGGAAAGATTAGTTGCTGGTCAATATTGACTAGCATCTTCCAGTCCCGGGCCATGGTTAGCTGTCCAGCTTCTGGTTTGGTATAGGGATGGTTGGGCTTTTTCTGTCCCTCTCGGGTGAAGGTTGGGGTCGTGATGGAGTATGTTGCTCTTAGGGGCAAGGAGCTTGTGGTATTCCTCTTGCTCTCAAGAGCTTCTGCCAGACTCCTAAG
This sequence comes from Etheostoma perlongum, assembly GCA_026937815.1. Classification (NCBI taxonomy): domain Eukaryota; kingdom Metazoa; phylum Chordata; class Actinopteri; order Perciformes; family Percidae; genus Etheostoma; species Etheostoma perlongum. The sequence continues at coordinate 14,137,684 of CM049373.1, forward strand.
GACCTGGTTGTGCCTGCAGGTGTAGCAACCTTGTGTGAGGCTGGTCTTATGTGTTTGAGAGTCGCTGGAGTTGGGCAGAGGGCACAGGTTGGGTCCTTGCCATACCACTGGTGGAGTTTTTTTGGAGATGGGAGCACATCATAGGTGGCTCTGATAATGAAGCTGATGTTGCTTGCCTCCATTGTCCCTGCTTGGCAAGAGAGACTGCCCTTGCGCTTTTGATGTTGAGGCTTCACGCCAAGTTTGCTTACTTGCTGTAAGGCCAAGGCCTCCTCTTCCCAACTGGACAATCTCTACAATGTCGTTGTGCCTCAGGGCTGACGTAGCATGCTGAACCACGTCGGATGGTGTCCATTTCTGTCCAGTTAACAGTGGTGGAACAGCATTGCTGATGATCTGGTCTCTGGAGTCTTTCAATGTCATCTGGAGTCTTACTTTAGAGCACTTGTACTCTTCGGTGAGGCTCGTGATAGGCAGTTCTTTGCTGTATAGGGTGATGTTAGTTAGACAGCGTGGGACGCCGAGCCATTTCTTCACGTATGAAGTCACGGTTCGTTAAAACTATCAAAAAAAGATACACATATGATCAAACAGTGAGATCTGTGTGGGTTGGATCAAGCAAATGTTGGACCAAATTGTAGAACTGTAATATTTAAAACCCAAGTTTTTGCTTGATTAAAGATGTAATTGCCATAAAGAGTTACAATCACCAACAAAATATGAGTTTGTCATATTGAGAAGCACAGCTATTGAAAATTCTGTACAAAGGATAAAAGTTTGGGGGTAAATTACTAACCAATACAAGACTGAAGTTAAATAATTTAAAGAAAACTCTTTTTGTTCTATTTAATTCTTAAATCATGCTTCTGGGTTTTCCTTTGCCATGTTTGTGAATCAACTTTGCATAATAGGTGTGCTTAACAAACAGAGTGTTATTTAAGTGGTTGAACTACATGGTTTTTCTTTCACACCTCTTAACCTTGTTATCATGGGGTTTTTGGGTGTAACCTTGTGTCTGTGATTTGTTCTTTGGATGTAACGTTTGTTAAACAGGTTATGATCTTCTGCAGATTTTGGAAAAAAAAAGGCATCAGTGTGCTTTTGGTGTCTTGAAGTTGTCTGTGAGGTCAGTAGCAGTAGCCTGCTCGCTGGGATGGGGGCCTCACTGTGCAGCTTTACAGCAGTACAAACCAGGCCTGGATTTCAGATGTGATGATGTGGAGTCCCTGTTAGGAAACTGAGGGAGGCTTGTGTGCATATGTGTGTATTTAGGAGAAAAGAAGGGAAATGGGGAGAGGGTGTGTGTGTTGCTGTTTGTAAGGAGGGTGTGTCTGTTGCTAAGTGAGGAGGTGTATGTGTGTCATTGTGTGGTTCCAAGGTGGAGACCAGGGTTCCCTTTCCTGTAAGTTGTTAGAGCCCTGGCCAGATGGCGAATATCAACTCCCTATGAGAAAAACAACAACAAGAAAAAGGGGAGGTGGGTGTGTGTGTGTGTGTGTGTGTGTGTGTTCTCTGTTCTCTCGTTTAACTGTATTCGTAGGGTCCAAAAACTGGGAGTTTAGTATACTTGTGGGGTCCCGACAGCTTTGTGGGGCCAAAATGCTGGAGCCCACAACTTTGAAGGGCTGTTTGAGGGTTGGTTTTAGGATTAGGGTCAGAATTAGGTTATGGTGAGGGTAAGGGTTAAGGTTAGGCATTTAGTTGTGATGGTTAGGGTAAGGGGCTAGGGAATACATTATGTCAATGGCTGTGTGCGTGTGTGCGTGCGTGTGTGGCAGAGGTGTCCTGTGTGGTGTGGCCACTGAAGCGAACCAGTATTAACTATTCAGGAGAGCAGGGTTTCCCTATGACAGCCTTCTTTGCTCTGTTGATTTCTGAATGACACTCTCCTCTCATATCGTTGGAGGAGCTTCATGGACGTGTGTGTGTGTGTGTGTGTGTGTGTGTGTGTGAGACTATTAGGAAGATAGGATTTCCTTTGTCTTGCTTTCCACATTGATGAATTTGCTTGATTTGTGGGATTAAGCCAGTGGTTCTTGTATATCAGTGTGTGTGTGGTTGTTTGTGTTGGCTGATATATATTCCAGTGGCTTTACATAGCAGGGTATGATTTAATTAGTTGAGGACATACAGTAACAGCATACGCTTGAAAACACATAGACGTTCTTGTAATGTACATGTTGTACCTTGCACATGAACCATGTTTACACTGCATTGTTTCCAAATGTCACAGCAAATATTGTAGCAGGTTATTGTTAATGGCAGAGCAATGACTGTTGAGGATGTTGGATGGATGGTATAGTTTAGTCTATATTAAGGAGTAAATATGCATTGCACCTAAAGAAGGACTGAGGCGTTGACAGAGTAGATTGTCTACTTGTGGCACAGTTATTAAAGACAAGGTCTAAGGTACTGGTCATTTACTGTAATGCTCTGTCTTTGCACAGTTTAAAGTGATCCATTTTTAAATAGCCTTATATTTTGTATTTTATTTTCACCGTTTATAACAATATTCTCTGTGTGAAAATAATTTATTGAAAAGGGGGATGTTGCATGTTTCTCCATGTGCATCAAAACACCAACATGTTTTTCCTTTTTATATATTTTGTCATCTCTTATAGCTGCATGCTATATTGTACATATTTAGTTTAAACCTTACATAGCCAATATTTAGAAAAAAAATAATATACAAACATGTGAAATAAATATCATCATAGAAAATGTCATGTCATAGCACTGTTTGTTTTCTGCAGTTACAGGTTGGTTCTGACTGAATATCGTCTCGCTCGTGATTTTATTTGAACTGCAGCATTTTGTTTTTCTGTCACTAAGAAAAGCTCAGTGCACTGTTGATTTGACTGGAACACCTGCAACACACACATGCATTCATAAAGCCTTTGTTGTGGATATCTGATACAAAGCCCTTTATTGTATTATATGAAATGTACAGTAACTACAAGTATTCCAACAAATCTCTTTGTGAGATTATTAAAATTTTTGCCTTTACTGCAGTTGATTCTCCTAACCTACACTTCCATTATGTTTTTTCTTCTCTAGTTCCCAGAGTGCGGCTTCTATGGCATTTATGACAAGATTTTGCTGTTCAAGCATGACACGACTACCAACAACATCCTGCAACTGGTTAAAGCTACCAGTGACATTCAGGAGGGAGATCTGGTGGAGGTGGTGCTTTCTGGCAAGTAACCAGTTCTCTTCTCTCCTCTTTAAAAATGGCTATTTTGTGCCATTAGTGTACAAGTTAACCATATCAAAATGTAAGTGACCTTCCTTCTTCTTTCCTCTGCTATCTTCCTTTTATTACTATAATCTCCATCACAACTCTTGTAATCAGTGCTTATCTGCTAATTTTACTACAGGCAATATCTAACACTGTCCTAATCATTGTTTTAATCTCTAATCCTCCCCTGTCAGGAAGAAAGCCCATCAAATTTTCCATGTTGTTTCCATTTCATCCATTCAGTAATTTTTTATACTGCCCAGTTAGTAGTCTGATTGTATCTTGACACCCACTGTGACCACACTCTACGCCTCTTATCTCTTTTAGCGGCAGCCACGTTTGAAGATTTCCAAATTCGGCCTCATGCACTCAACGTGCACTCATACCGGGCCCCAGCCTTCTGTGATCACTGTGGAGAGATGCTGTTCGGACTGGTCAGACAAGGGCTCAAGTGTGACGGTGAGGAAAATTGGGAGATAAAGTGTGAATAAGAAAAGATGAGGTGGTCTCCAAATTTTCTCTGAGAAATGAATTTAACACTCACCACATATGCTCCATCTCCTCCACTCACCTCCCTGTATTTTATTTTATTTTATTAATCTATGCCGCCCCCTGCAGGATGTGGACTAAACTACCACAAGCGCTGTGCATTCAACATCCCAAACAACTGCAGTGGAGCTCGGAAACGGCGTCTGTCCACCACCTCTCTGAGCAGCAGCCAGTCCCTGCGTCTCTCCACCACTGACTCAGTGTACAGTGTAGGGACAGCCTCTACGTGCACAGAGGACGCCAGCCTCATCCGCTCACACACACAAATGGTATTGGTGGATTCATGCACACTCTAGTCAGGTCAAACAGCTTTGAGCTGATGTCACAAATTAGGTAAACTTACTTTAACCCAGTTTAGTCACAGATTTAAAAAGTTTTAGGTGAGACTGAAACATGAAAACATTTCACAACATTTGTGATGGCAGTTAAACCACTACCCATTTTCCAGAAACAATGTCCTGTCTGAACAATTTACATTGAAACTTCTTTCTACCAAAGGCATATAAGGTGCAAACCTATGCAGAATCAAACCAAAACTGACTGCAGAAGTGGTATAACCATTGCAATTTGGGTAAACACCTTTAGTAAATCAAGGCAACAAAACTCAAGTCCACTCCAATTTCAGAAGAGAAAGGAAACAATTTAGCTAGAGAGGAAACGTAAGTTTAAAGTAACTATAATTCATATTTTCATACAGAGGTTGCTCTTATTGAACCTCTACAGAATTATCACTTGAGTCTGCAGCTCCCCTTAGCTTTACAAGCTTTATAGTGAGTTTCAGCTAATTGTTTTGCTGTCCAGCCTGCAATTTTACTGTTTTGGTTCATTCTTACTCCTCTCATACTGTGGTCTTAAGCTGCAGAAGGCAGTTCTAAAAAACACTGTACACTACCTGCTCAGCACCAAACGGCAGACAGACACAGTTAGCGACTATGTGGTGAACATAATGAAGCATTTAGCAGCTATAAGGCCCATGGCAAAGCTCGTCGCAAGTGTCTTTGCTATTTTAAGACCGTCCTGCGCCCATGCCATTTATAGCAAATGCACCTGCACCCATCTTTGCGCCCATAGGCATGCTGGTCTTAAACAGAGGCTTGTTCAGGTGAATTCTTAGCGTATTGCTATTTTCTTAATAAAAGTATGTAGTTTTAGTAATTAATTAGTTTGGTAGTAATTAACCTTGCTGCCAAATGTGGATAATGGTGTTCTTACTTTTTTCTTTACCCACACAGTTAAATTGATAATCTTTGTTTATTCTCAACTCTGCTAGCCACGGACCCCAAGTGACGCCCGGCGCTTCTACACGGGCCGACCAGTTCATTTGGACAAGATCCTGATGAGCAAGGTGAAGGTGCCCCACACGTTTGCTGTCCACTCATACACACGACCGACGGTGTGCCAGTACTGCAAAAGGCTTCTCCGAGGACTGTTTAGGCAGGGCCTACAGTGCAAAGGTGAGTACAGACAAATAGAGAGACCTATTTCTGGATGGTGAGGTTGATGCAGAATAAAAGCCAAATCTAATCGGATTACATGTAATCTGATCAGAATGTGTGTTTTATTCCTCTCAGATTGCAAGTTTAACTGCCATAAACGCTGTGTGTACAAGGTTCCTAATGACTGCCTTGGGGAGACCATTGGAGGTGAGGGGATATAGAAATATATGTCCTTATGAATATATTAACCCTGCATGGATTTGATAAAAAATATTGATTTCTCATCTGCATTTATCCATTGTCACAACTAAGTTACTCTAATAACCATACATGATATCTACATCATCATACATTATCTAACAAGACTGAAACTCACTGGCACTAATGTTTTTATCTTCTCAGACAACAGAAGTAACAGCGGTAAGTATTACCACTACTCTGATTTGATGCATGTAAAGCAGTAGTCCTCTAATAGAGGTATTAGTTGTAGTCATAGCAGTACCAAGTAGTAGTATTTTTTTCACAGCATTTAAAACACAGTCACTTTAAATCAAGTTCCACTCAACCCCCCCCCTCTGCTTCTTTCGCCCCAGACATGTTGAGTCCCAGTGCTGACCCGGAGGTGCCCATGGACTACAGCAGTGACTATGATGCCTCTGACAAGTCTTCGATGGATGACTCAGACGAGGCCTGCAGCATCCCTGGGTCCTTTTCTCCTGACAACAACCAGGACGGAACCAGCGGAGACCAGAGGTATGAGGAAGACATTTGGAGAAAAGCAATTATAAATTATAATGGAAAATAACGGGAAATAAAACACACATTACCTACTGAGTTCTGTCCTTCTTCTAGTGTTTACATCCCTTTAATGAGGGTGGTGCAGTCGGTGAGACAGACAACCCGTCGATCCAGTACATCTATCAAGGAAGGATGGGTGGTTCACTACAGCAATAAGGACACACTGGTAAAAACATAATTCATAATTCCCCTGCATCCCTCTCTTTGGGTATCTAAACCATTTGACCTGAAATTATCTTTGTTATTGCTGTAGGGGCTGAACACCCATTTTATTGTAGATGCAAGTTTGTTTTGTTTATTTTCCACTCAGAGACATAAAGGGCCTTATTGTTCATTTCCTCCGTCCACCAGCTCCTCTCTCAACAATTTCAACCTTGATCATTTGGCTTTATGCAATTTATTGCTTCCTTTTTCTTTTATATCTGTGTGCGCATGTGAGCGTGCATGTGTGTGTGTACCTGTATGTGTTTGCAAGAGAAAATAGTTGAAGATTGATGGTGAGGCTGAGTCCCCCTGAAAGCATAATAGCTCTCAGCAAATTTGAGGTGAATTCAAGCCAAAAGGCAATTTTCTGCCTTTTATATCTCCTAATGTTTTCTCTTACCTCAAAGAAACCTAGCTGCCTCTCAAGTCTTGCTTTTCGATTTTTCCTTTCTGGCTTAATTAACACGCTAATTTTCTTTCTTTTTTCTCTTTTGTCTCCTTTCTCTTTTCTCTCTGTTTTCACCTTCTCTTCTTGCAGCTTGTGCTCCTGCTCATCCTTCTTCTCATCTGGCTACTCTCCTCTTCTTCTGGACATCAACGCCGAACTTGAAATGCTTTTAAATTGATCCCTTAACTATGCCCATGATGCGTACCCAATCCCTTACCTTTGTCCTCTCTGCTCCACCACCATCCCCCAATGTCCTACCTTACCTTCATTAACCCCATCCCGCCCTACTCCAACCCCCCAACAGAGGAAAAGGCACTACTGGCGTCTGGACTGTAAGTGCATTATCCTTTTCCAGAACAACACCACCAACAAATACTACAAGGTAAATATAGTTTACTCCATGAAAAGCTATGATCTCAGGTCATGTATTTGAAGTGTGCAACCTCACCTGCCCATCCTCTTGCAGGATATCCCTCTGTCTGAGATCTTGGAGGTGCGCCCTGCTGGCAACTTCACTCTCGTCCCCCCAGGCACAAATCCTCACTGCTTCGAGCTTATCACAGGCACTATGTGCTACTTTGTAGGGGAGGACCCCAACACTCTCCCCCCCTCTGTCCCCCAGCAACCCCCAGACTCTCCCCCCGACCCCTCCCTCCCCCAGCCAAGTAGCTCCCAACAGCGGCATTGGGCGTGAGGTAGCCAAGGCTTGGGAGAGCGCCATTCGCCAGGCCCTCATGCCAGTCATCTTTCAGGACGCACCACCAGCTGAGGGGAACACAACTCACAGTAAGTAGAGAGCAGCCAAATGCTGCTAGTGCATTTTTGGTTTGATATATTTACTAACTGGCACATTGCAGTTTAAGATTTATGGATGGGAATGTCAGTTTAATATGCCCAAAGAAATGTGTTCTGTTGCCTCGTGTTCCATCACGAGCCAACTGGGTGCTCAAGAAACAATAGACCAAAAGTGAAAAAACAACTTGCCAACTCTCACTGACTAACTGGACAAGTCTGCCCTTTATGAAAAACACCCTGATGGAGGTCAAATTTAAGAGCAGACTCTTCCAGTAAGTTAAGCTGTTCTTTCAAAACTTAAATACCTCAAGGTAAGGTTTTTAAGTTTTTGAAAGAACAGCAAAGTTTTTCTTCTATTTTTAGTGTGAGAGACAATACCCTACACTACACATGAGGGATTAGTAGTTGACAAGTTGTGTTTAATAAATAATACACAGTTAACAACTCACAATTCTGTATAACCTTTATGTTGTTCCTGGTTCTGTATTTTTAGGACAAGCTTCAATCAGCATATCTGTGTCCAACAGTCAAATCCAAGAGAATGTGGTATGACTTTTTGTCAAGTTTGTTTAGCTATTTTCTTCAATCTTTAAATTAATTAAACATGGAGGATGCTGATGAAATTGTGAAATATTGCTTTCTTACAGGATATTGGTACAGTGTACCAGATTTTTGCTGATGAAGTGCTGGGATCTGGGCAATTTGGAGTTGTGTATGGAGGTATGCCGATCTATGTCTAGTGATGCTCATTGAGCTCTAGATTGCTGTATTTTGTGAAGGAAATGAATTGGTCATAATGCCGAATAATAATGGTGTCAAAAGGTACAAGACAATACATCATAAACCTCTCAAAACATGAATTATATTGATGCATTTGTGAGTAGATGTGTCTTTAAAGGGAACCGATTTCACACAATTCGAGTTCGACAATGTCGTAATGGTGCAATGTTACATCAATAGCCTAGAGGGTTATTTTAAGTACAGGGCCCAATATACAGTATGTCCACATGTATGTGACATAGTTTACAACCATATCTATTACTAAAACTGAATTTCTTCATCAGGAAAGCACAGAAAGACTGGGAGGGACGTAGCTGTCAAAGTCATTGACAAGCTTCGCTTTCCCACCAAGCAGGAAAGCCAGCTGAGGAACGAGGTGGCCATACTGCAGGTAAACACACACATACGTTTCACTGCAGCTGCAAAGGGCTATCCAACATATACATATGCTTACACTGTGCTTTGCTATATATTGGATACTGGTGTTGTTAGTTATATTGGAACATACATTAAAAATGCTGACAGTACTGGTGTTCATTGTGACATTGATAAGGTTTGTATTAAATAAACACGACTGTGACATTTAGACTGGTTGGACTGCATTTATAGAGCACCTTTTAGGGTTAGGGTTATTTGCCTCTCATTCACCCATTCACACGTCAGGGCTTCCATACGGCTGTAATGTCAGACCTTTACTATGTTTAAGTAGAAACTGCTGCTACAGTGTCGGTACAGTCAATCCCTGGCTGCAACGGTGGTGCAAAGACTCTGAGAACTTAGATGCACAAGACCTCGAAACTCTGACCAATCAGGGCAGACTGGGGTTTTTTAGAAGGGGGGCTTTAGAGAGACAGGCACTGAAATGACAGTGTGAGAATATATAGTCAGACAGACCGTTTGTGAAAAACATTTAATATTTTAAATATTAAAGCATGTAAACATGTTCTACTAGAAACCCAAAATACAAGCAATGCACCTGAGAATAAACACAATATGGGACCTTTAGGAACCATTTCTAAAAGGAAGTGCATACAAAAGTTTCCTATATTGACTTATTTAACAGATGATTCTGTGTGGACAATTTTTAACAGGATAATAGTATGAAAGCACTGAGACAGTCAGTTTAGGAAACATTAGCCTGGGCTGTGTGGTTTAACAAGATTGATAGCCAGATTGTCATCTATAAAGATTGCAGTGGTTAGATTGCAAATGTCCAAGTTATCTGATAGCTGCCTTCTACAGTTGCAGACCATGTTCCTAGTGATGAATCATTAAATGAAATTTCTTATAAGAAATGATTTAAGATCGTCCACAGTCATTTGTAATACTTATCTTGTGTATGGTATTTGCATTAAATATTCTACTAATTGAATTGCCTTTTTGGGAACATGATTTATCAATCAATTGCAGCAATATTAGGCTTCATTATTCACTTTATACTCTTTGCCTATATTTTCATATTTCAGTTACAATACAGAGATATAGGAGAATCAATATTGATATTTCATACTTCAAAAGCCTGGAGAATTGTTAGCCAACCCACTGAACCAACAATAACTATTTGAGTTAAAAGGCTCTAAAATTTAGAGATTAATAAATGATTGTAAAGTTAAAAATACACACAAGTTGTTTAAAACTTGAGGTGTGTTTGAGGAGAAAATAGGTGAAGAATAATGTATTCATTTGTTCAGTTCAGGATTTAATCAATGGTCATGTTGTGTTATCCATTCATCCATCCATCCATTCATCCATCCATCTTCATCCGCTTATCCGGTATTGGGTCACGGGTGTTGTGTTATGATGTATTTTTTTCTTACCATATGTTTATGTTGGAAATAATTGCATGTTTTGTTGTTCAGCCTGTTTGTGTAATGATTTAGAAACATACGCATGCTTTAATTTTCATTGTTCACCAGCAGATGGACACAGAGTTTCAATTATTCTATTTGCTGTCTAAACGTGTTTATTACTCTGTCACTAAAAGGCCTGACTTACCCTTCAGCTCTATAGTTACTCACTTGGCCTGTCAGATAAAAAAAGACTGCCACATTCACAACCTTTCAAATGAATTTTTTTTAAATGATGCCCCTCTGAATCATGTAATTATGCCTTTCTTGAGAACTGAAGCTGACAGTTAATCTGCTCTTTCAAAACTCACTCTGTCTGTTTACTGCTCTTTCACTACTCTTTACTCTTTTGCTTGCTATTTTATCCTGCCTGTCTTTTTCATACAAATCCCGAATTTACATATACTCTTTAATCTCCTTTCTCCTTCCTCCTCTTTTTTTTCTGGTCCCTCTCTCAGAGTTTACGTCACCTGGGCATTGTGAACCTGGAGTGTATGTTTGAGACCCCAGAGAAAGTGTTTGTGGTGATGGAGAAGCTTCATGGTGACATGCTGGAGATGATTCTGTCCAGTGAGAAAGGCAGATTGCCTGAAAGGCTCACTAAGTTCCTCATCACACAGGTCTGTATGCACCCCAGCAAAGATACATTGGTGGTGTGTATCAGTAGACATATGCATTGATGCAAGTGTTGCGGCGCACGTGCGTGTGTGTCAGTTACTGGCAATGACATCCTTGTGTCATTCTGCAGACTGTTTGTGCTCTGCCAGTCTAACGTCTTGATGCACATTTAATGGGTTATCTTGTCTTTTAAGTGAGAAAAGACAAGATAACCATGATAACAAGATATTTGTTTGTATTGGGCTTTGTAGTCACTTCATCGAAATTCATATCCTGTTTTTGTGGTTGTGTGTATGTATGTGCAGATTCTTGCAGCTCTGAGACATCTACACTTTAAGAACATCGTTCACTGTGATCTGAAACCTGAGAATGTGCTGCTTGCTTCTGCGGATCCCTTTCCCCAGGTATACACAAACACACACAAATACACACACAGTACACGCACTAAAATCCATTCTCATTTTGCGGCAATTATGGTTTTCACACTGTTATGAGTACCCACAAAGCACTTGCCAAAGCAATGGACCTTTTTCACAGCAGACATTTTGGCTTGTCATAGGAGGAAAAGCACAGCTGAAATGAATTACCTTAACGATAGCTCAATTCCATCAAATGTCCCAGTAAGCTATTTCAGTGAGTCAGCATGCACAATACCAGGGCCTCTCCTAAGTGGAATGCAGCCATCGTTAATGGTTTTGAATACACCTGTGCTTTTCCTACTATGACATGTCAACTTGTCTGCTGTGAAAAAGGTCTTTGTTTCTCTGCCATTTTATCAATTCTCTATTTATTCATCAAATGGCAACCTGACTCCCTGTCTAATGTTCCTCACTGTTTCCTTCTCTCAGGTGAAGTTGTGTGACTTTGGTTTTGCCCGTATCATCGGCGAGAAGTCTTTCCGCCGCTCGGTGGTTGGCACTCCGGCCTACCTGGCCCCGGAGGTTCTGCTGAACCAGGGCTACAACCGCTCACTGGACATGTGGTCAGTCGGTGTCATTATGTATGTCAGCCTGAGTGGGACATTCCCCTTTAATGAGGACGAAGATATCAATGACCAGATCCACAACGCAGCCTTCATGTACCCTCCCAACCCCTGGAAACAGATCTCCAGTGATGGTAAACACAAAGGGGGGAGAGGCGACTGAAATTGTTTGGCATACCTAGTGATGCACTCAGTTGCCAGTTTATTGGTTACACCTAGCTAAAGCTAATGCAGTCTAATACATCCTTCCTCCATAAAGGATATCATGTTGAGTATTTCTTGATGCTGTTTTTAGTGAGTTTGATGTTGATTCAACTGTGTGATAATTTTGGAGGGTGTAGTTTGTGGTGCTGTTGAATTGTATTGAGTTATGCAAAGAGGTGTTCCTAAAATGTAGTCCACCCCGTTTATATTAATGAGGGTAGGCTAAGTAACAGAAACACCTCTCTGTATAATGCATTACAGTTAAACAACACCACAAACTACATCCTCCAGAATGACCATTCAGTTGAAATAACACCTCTGAGTGTATATAAGGAAGGTTCACATGAACTGTCAAAGCAGGACAAGCCATTACAAGTTAAAACCTTTAAATTTCACATTACATTTTGTAATCATGCTCTGACCCGTGATAAGCCACTTACTACGGGGAACTGGGTGTCCTTCTAAATCAGGGTAATAGTCAATAGTCCTGTACATTGCATTGCATTACCACTACAACCACATGCAGAGATAAAATTGTTCAGATAAAGCTAAAATACCAAGGCATAATATTTTAGACTTTTTTTTACTGTAGTCAGTTTAGTTTTATTAACAGATCTATATACTTTTGTTTCCAGCAACCGACTTGATCAACAACCTGCTGCAAGTGAAGATGAGGAAACGCTACAGCGTGGACAAGAGTCTCAGCCATGTTTACCTACAGGTAGCATAATATAGAAACTACTTTCCCGCACACACAAACACGCACACTGTGTAATACACGTGCAGTACAACCATTAATCCCTAATTCAAAGTACACAAAGAACAGTGACATGGTGACCAACCATAACTTCAGTGGCAGAGCAGTACCTTGCAATAATTTTACTTATTTGAATTTTTTTTTACTTTTGCAAACCCCTCGATACAATCTGTGGCCTTTACAGAAAATGAAGGATACAACACCAGGGGCCAGATGTATAAATGCACAATAAACAAAAACCATGCGTATGCTTTTCCCCACAAATAAACTGATATTATAAACAAAGAGTGTGCCATAAGACTGTGCGCACCTCGCGCATGCTTCTTTTTATTTTAAATTATGAGTGATGAATTTCATAATTCTTTTAATTTGAATTCTCCCTGTTACAATTATTAAATTTCATCCTGAATTGTGAAGCACTTTTTAAGTCTGTTTCAACATGAACGCTATGAATGAATCATTGATCCTTTTGACATTTAATAATGATGATGGTTGACAATTTACTGCAATAATGGTTTGCAGAAACAAGTAATGGCAAAAGTGTCTTGTATCATTTTCTCAGAAGTAATCACACCAGTCTGGGGTCATTCAAGTCCTTACACACACACACAGACATACACAGGCTAAAGTGATTACCGGATGATGTGCTATGAACACATAAAAAGCCTATTTAACATGAATCTAATTTCAAGGTTCCCGAAACTGAAATTTCATCTCTGTGCTTATTCCCGTTTCTCAGGACTATCAGACGTGGTTGGATCTGCGGGAGCTGGAGACTAAACTCGGTGGCCGTTACATAACCCATGAGAGTGATGACAGCCGCTGGCAAATGTTTGCCCGTGAACATACTTTGCCTTACCCCGCTCACCTTGTTCCTCCCCCTCCTGCACCGGCCTCTGACGATGAGGAGGGTGGGGAGGATGCAGATGTGCAAGGTCTCACCGAGAGGGTCAGCATCCTCTGACCAAAGAGAGACAGAGGACTCAAGCACATTTAGGAAGGAGGCAAAAAGTTAGGAGAGGGAGGGAGGATTGGCATGGTTAACCTAGAGCCTGAAAGAGACATAAAGAAATAGCTTTTAGCTGTTTAGACTTTCACAGCACATTTGTGTGCTTGCATATAATTTTACAGCAATACATCTAGTTTCTGTTCTCACTTGAGGTCATCAAAACTTAATTCTTATCATTCACCTCTGCTTTTATTGGTCCTCCCTTCATCTTTTGACTCGTTGCACTCTTTCAATGATGAATACTGCTCGACTCTATTTCACATCCTCTGTGCAGCTCACATGGGGGGGGGGAAGTCTCCACGGATGAAATAAGACTTTAAATAAGAATTTCTCAGACGAATGAAGAGCAGCATGTTCTTTCCCTCCTACTGCAAGATGCATCAAAGTGATGAAGGAATTGCCACTTTACCACAAGCGATACACATAAGAATTTGGTGCAAGGTGTGTTTTTATTGAGGTTGAAAATGAAACTGCCACCCAATTAAAGAGAAGTAATGTTTGTTTTTGGTGTCATTTAATTGGACTGATAGGAATTACAGTCCCTTTTTACATGTACAGTATGTCTTCGGTAAAGACAGGTCCAATCTCTTTTCGGTGCTTTACAGTGACAAAAGGACTTCCTCTGTGCTAGTAATTACTTATGTGCAAGCATGGAGTCAAACCCATCTATATTCACAAATGCATTTCCATTAATACATGTCCTGTAGTGAAAGCTGGAGGTATTGATCTGGTGACAGAAAATCCTCTGTTAATCACCACTAGTTTTGAGCCATAATAGACTCTTAGAAAATATGTGATTTAAAGAAGTCTTTGTGGGTTTAAATGATCTCTAGCATGGGGCTGTTCATTTCCGGAGTTACCTAATCTCATTTATCTGTGAAGTCAAACAGTTGTGTATTTAAATTGTGAATAATATGTCCTTACAGTTGCGTGTACACGATTCGCAAAGCTGGTACTGCCAATGAAAGCAGAATTTGTTTCACCTGAGCAGGTTATTGGACATAGTTCTTTTGTTTACAGTTGTAAAGAAGAGACCTCTCCCTATGATGTAAGTGCATAGACGAACAGCTTGGGTCACTAAACTAAGGTTTAAAGAGTGCATGTAGTTTGACTACCTGTCATGTCAATATGTTGCATGTTTCTGTGAAGTAGTAGAATATAAAAGTACAATATAAGACATGCTGTAGTTATGATGGTTATTATACACGTGTAATCTGAAGTTTATATAGTTGTCAAATATGCATAGACTGTGTATAACATGTTTGAAGGATAATCATAACCTTGGTAACAGATAATACAAACCTTGAACAATATTCTTTTTTGTCTTGGATGTTTTCTTTATTCATCCGTGCAGAACTGTCATCTAGAAATTGTAAATTACAGCTTTTCGAGATGGCAGTCATGGACATGAGATAATGATTCACTACTAAGATGTTTAAGAAGCAAAACTGTCAGGTCTTCCCTCAGGTTTTCTATGGAGAAAGACAACTCAAGGTTGGATAACACGAGACAAACAAGGACCACTTAGTATGCTGTAGAAATGCCTTGTTATTTTTGTATTTTGTATTTATACACAAATGCTAATTTCTGTTTAAATGTACAGACATCAGGGGCAATGCAAATTGCAAATCAAGGATGCTTGCAACAGGCCCTTAACTGATGAAGGATTTATGGATGCAGTTCAGTACACACAGACACATACATACACACACACACACACACACACACACACACACACACACACACACACACACACACTTTCAGAGAACAAAGACCTGATTATTTAACACATATTGCATCTCACAGACTGAAAGGCACTCAAGAGGGCCATGTGGTTATAGAGGTAAAGGTAGGGAATTGTCTTTATTCTGTGATGAGTGCACTTCAGCCAGCTACTCTGGTGGAAGTACAACCTTGTTTCCTCCTACACTGCATCCATCATCTTTGCTAAATAACATCAAATGATACAATCTCTCTCTGTCCATTTCCTTTTATTTCGGTCAAATGGCAGGGTTGTCACTATCCTATCTGCTACACTTCTCCAGTCTTTGCACTGGAGAGTGGCAGTGGAGACATTTTGTGAGCAACAGAAATCCGAACCTCAGAGAGATTAGTAACCTGGCACCAGCAATGAAGTCTCTGATTAGTAGGGATGGGGGAAAAAATGATACAGCATAGTATCGCAATGTTTTCAATGGCAATACTGTATTGGAAAACAGATGCAAAGTATAATTGTGTTGGTTAGTTTGTCTGCTTGACAATCAAATTGTAGCAATAAAATTGAAGTGAGACGAACTAACAGAGAAATGTATCTTTTTAGATAAAACTGATGTTGACAAAGTTTCCTGTTGGGGACATCATTTGAAATTGGGAAAAATTTGAAGTCGGAAAAAAGGTAATATATTGCAGAATATTGCAATATGTTTAAAATCGCAATAATATATCATGACAGAAGTATTGTGATGATATTGTATCGTGAGACCTCTGATGATTACCACCCCTACTAATTAGTGTGTAAGTGTACACTCAACAAATTAAATATTTCTGTTATTGTCAAAAATATCCCATGAAAATAATCAACAATGTGTCAGTCTGTCTCTCTAATACAACATGATACTTTCCTATCATAATAGCTCTCAGCCCATTGGTCCCCATCATGAAGACTAAAATGTTAAATAAGACACAAAAAAGGTCAATTTAAAATACAGTTGGGCACTGTAGTTTTTAGAAAGTGCTACACAGACAGGAGAAAAGAATATTTGATTGGGACTATTTTCAGCAGTGGATGAATTCACATTGGGTGCTTTAGTGAATATTTCTAGCAGCAGAAAGTTGTATGTGGGTGTGACCACTGTGTGTGTGTTTGGTGTGATTCACCTTCGTCACTAACCTGGAACACCTGGGTTTCCCCAGGTTCCCACTGCTAAGTATCCTAAAATGTGGTCTAATTTGGATTGGTTTAATCTAGCACTCATTGATGTGTTTTGAATAGTTTTTGGACCCAATGCAAGAGAGGAATACGGTATTTCAGGCTTTGGCTATGCAGAGAATGATCAATTCATTGTTGCTTTTTTAGAAGAACACCACTAACTAACTTTTAAAACAAATTAAAACATTTAATTTAATAATATTAACAGTATTTATATTAAGTTTTATTTAATTTACCTACCAGACAGAAATGGCTAATTTTATCGTTACGTAATAGGCTAAAATCTTAAAATTAAATATTTCAAACCATCAATTTATACTACTTACTAAATGTTTCTGTTTTGGTTTAATATTTTGTCTTGTTTCATAGCCTGGTTGACACCAGATCCTTCTCACTTGTAACTGAGAGTGGGTCTGGGGAAGGTTCATTTACAGCCCATTTCAAAGGGGCGTCACCAACAAATGAAGTAAAAAAGCTTTTTCTGGGTTTTTACTTGTTGACATTATCAAGTCAGCTCAGCTCAGTAATCCTGCTTCCTGAGATAACATCAAACACTGTCAGTAAACATGTATGACTGCAGAAAGAGATAGCAAAAGTACTCACTTCCGGTACTCATGTACAAAGATAAAAATGCTCTGGTAAAAGTAGAAGTAGTGATTTAACTCAACTTTAACTTTACTCAAGTAAAAGTAACAAAGTACAGGCTTGGACATTTTACAAGTATAAAAGTAAAAGTAGCCTTGCGAATGACAACCATTTTTTATGCAAAGCTACCTGGACCTGGACATGGAAAAAGTCTCTTTATTTGCCATTGGCTACATTTTCAATGAATGTCTGCCAATAGGCCTAAAACATCCCGTATATGATTATTGTGACAGAGATTGGGACAGGGATATAAATTCAGTTGTGATTCTGTGAGAATTCACAGATCAAGTTCTTTTTGATATTTTATTATAATCAAGCAAGAATACAAACACGGGCATGGGTAGCTCTGCTATGGCTGTGTGTTTGTGTGTGGTTCTGCAAAGAAATAAACGTTGTAAAAGCTACCATACACAACGCATAAGAATATATGCTAGCAAATAATAACAAACTCTATTAATTACATTATCTTAATCCAGTGTAACTATAGCATGTAAATAATGCACCTAAAATACAAACGTGAGCAAGGACGTTTAACAATCGCCAAACCAGGTGCAACCTGTCTAACAGGGGAAGAACGCAAATAACAAAACCACTAGCTAACTTACTTTTAAATTTGCAAGAACTATAGACCAATACAACAACATGCTTAAATAAACTGACAACAGAAGTTATGCGACTTACAGTTCTCAAGGACGCACACACACAATCTCAACTAATGACGGGACAGCTAGTCTCTTTTTCCTTTCTCTCACTTTTTTCTCTGTCAGCTCGCGGTGTGAGGCACATGCCCGCGCTATTCTCCGACATGCACTCACAATCACATGTGATAGACAACCTTTTGTACAAAACTAAAGTAACAAGCCAATTTTTTAAAATGTTAAGAGTAGAAAGTACCGATATTTGTGTTAAAATGTAAGGAGTAAAAGTAAAAAGTCGGCACAAAAATAAATAGTAAAGTAAAAATACCTGAAAAATCTACTTGAGTACAGTTACGAAGTATTTGTACTTTGTTACTTCCCATCTCTGACTGCAGAACAATTGACCTGCAGTCACACTAAAAGGCTATGCCAGCTGCTGAGGTTGCCCTTGCACTAACACATAATGCATTTTGAATAGGGAATAATTCAACAGGGTAAAACAATTAGCAAAATTACAGAAAATTGCAGAGCACTTCCAGTTGTTAGACAGATGCAAAACCAAAAGGCAGACAAGTACTCTTATACATCACACAAGTCAATAAAGAGACACTTTTATGGTCCGTAATACAAATAACAATGCCCTACAAATTTCCAAAACCCAAAAATAGACCAAGCAGGTAATACTTTTCTTTATTAATAAATGCATTTGTAAAATCACATTTGCATTGAAAATTTGCTATTTTAAAATTCAGCTGTGTTCTGTTCATTGTTACTTTTCCCTCAAAGTGGATTCTTTTCTATTACTGGTGAAAACAATTCATATTCTTCTAGAAAATGTAATGATTAAGAATGAAAAAGAAGAAGATGAGAAACACTCAGAATCTCTACAGGCTCAGCCTTAAAAATGTCAGCACACTTTACAAGCCTTGAACTAAGACCTATCCCAAAATATCAACTTTCAAGTTGTGCTTTTCAAATGTCAACCCAGCTTTCATGTGAAAGCTTTCCTTTAAAGAGGAAGATACTGTACAGTGAGGTGCCTGACCTTCTGTGGTGTGTGAGTGCAGTCTTGCTAAAAAATGCTATGCATCCATTACTTGTAACCACTTATTCTATTCAGGGTTGCAAATACTAGCCCCGTATGTACAGTAATTCTGAAAAGCGGGGTAAACCCTGGACAGGTCCCCAGACAATCACAGGGCTGACAACCGTTCACGCTTTCCTTCACATCTACGGGCAACTTAGAGTCTATAAAATGTTATGCTACCTTCAAAAGCAATGTAGCCAGAAGTTTGGGCAAGTTTGGTATTGAATCAGCAAGCATATAAAGCGATAATAAATAAAGCATTTTTTATGGCAATAATCAGTTGTTGTAGCTGGAAATGGTAATGCAAAGGGTTGTTATCATGCATTTTTATGTACAGCACAACAAGCATCATATATTATACAGGATCAGAAGCATTTTCGAATAACAGACATTCAAACAGTATATCCATCATCCTAAAGAGCTCCAGCTTTGTGAATCCAGAGTCCACATTCTGTGCCAAAATGTTCAGCTGAAATGCTTCAGCAGTCTGAGTCAGTAGTTATCTTTGAAAGTTAAGTTCATAATATTTCCTTTCATAATCCCCTGCCACAGGTCAGCAAGGAAACACAATCAGTGGAAGCAAAAATATGTGATTTTAAAAAGTACCTCTGTAAAATACCCACTTGATTTGAACAACACAGACTGCTAAAGCATTATACTAACTTCAGCTGAATTTAAGAATTTTTCATTAAAAAAGGACTAGGTATTTTGTCATCCATTTCTTCTGCTGTAGGGTTGTGTGGAAATGTGGGAAATGGCCCATTAATGTTCCTTGGTTTCCCACAGTGCTAGAATTCATCCATGCTAAATCACAAGGGGGAGGGGGACATTTACAACCTAATTTGGTACAGCCAGTAAGAATGATTACAGCAACTGATTACTCGTTCAGTCTATATTTGGCCTTTGATTAATGTTTTGATTAAATCATGTGGCTCTATCCTTTAAAGTTACAGTTATAATAAGCTAAACTGAACTGTCAGCTGAACTAGTATGTACCCACAAACACATTTAACCTGCTTCTTTTGCATGTGCATCGTTACAGAGACAGTCTGAAATACTCTCTTGGCCTCTACGGAAGCAGAAAAAAAGGAAATGTTTGAAGGGTGGTGAGGTTAGAAAGCCCCTTTTGGAATATTTTACTGGTATCTAATCTTCCTCTTTCCCTCTCTGTTAAGTCTGTATAGCAGACCGCAGGTATGTATTATTGCGTGTAGGAAAATACACTACATTCACAGCTGGTGTAAATATTTATACTCAACACTTTAACAGATTGGCTGCAGGCTTCCGTCACAGAATCTGTGATAAACATAAAAAAAGCCTTGGATGTTGCACTGGCATAGGGTTGTTACATTTTCTGATAACCACGCCTGGTACTGAACATATAAAAAAAGGCCCAGCTCACTTCTCAACTTGAAGCTTTTTTGTGTTTAGCAGTGGAACGGTTGAAGTACTTCAGTTTTTGCTACACTGAGTCATATTGAAGTTAATTAGCTTAACTCTGCGTCAAAAGTAATTTAAACTGAGGAGAAAGCTGTTCTGAAGAAGGGAAAATAACCCCATTATGATACCTATTTACAGTGATTGCACTAGGAAAAGACTCATATCAATGTGAAAGTTTAATGGGGAAATTCAGATATGTAGCATGTCTTGTGGCTGTCTGCCCCAGAGTTTCAATTTCTCTTGAATACAGAGCTCACAACACACTAATAGAGGTTAAATTTAGTTCCGTCTCAGGATGTGGTCTATAACAGTTTGGTGTTTCTCCCCACCATTAGCGCTACTTCCCCTGTGTACGTGTGCAGAACCTCCCTCCCTCCTACCCCCTTTTTTTATTACTATTATCAACTGTGGCTGACAATGGCAAGTCATCTCAACCAGGACCAGACAAATCAGACAGTAAACAGAGAGAAAAAACACTGAAGTTACGATATTGGCTTGTAATCATCTAATGTAATAATCATTTAAGAGTACAATGTGGGAGTGTAGTGGCTTGGCTGCATGTCAGCAGCTCTGAAACGTCTCTTCTGAAGCTCGTCGTCTGACACACTTGGACTGAACTCTGCCAAACTTGAAGCAGCTCTCAAAAAACTGTTCACCCACTGGACAGCTTTGTTTTACAATCAAGACTCATCTCTTACCAAAAATATCAGGTGAGGACATCAATAATTGTCAGTTCTGGATTTAACATGTCTGAAAATTATACTGGACACAAAAAGTAACACAATGTCAGGTATTTATTTTGTAATGTTTTGCAAACAGGGAGATTAAGGTCTACATTTAGTTTGAAACCTCTGATTCTTTGCTTGTTTTATTTTCATCCCATGTGGACTATTGTCAGCGGCATGCTCGAGGCTGTATGAGTCAGAATGAAAAAAATAATTAGCCTAGA
Organism: Etheostoma perlongum; assembly: GCA_026937815.1. Classification (NCBI taxonomy): domain Eukaryota; kingdom Metazoa; phylum Chordata; class Actinopteri; order Perciformes; family Percidae; genus Etheostoma; species Etheostoma perlongum. Next base: position 14,159,037 of record CM049373.1, read on the forward strand.
AATGTTGATTCTCTGCAAGGTTGAATGTTTTCCGTGGTTCTCCCAGAAGTGCTTATCTCAACAAGCTGGAGAGTGCAGAAGAGAACAGCTTGACAAGAAGAAATAGTGGAAAATAACAGGAATATATTGCACAGTTGGACTGTGACATCTTTGAAACACAGCTTTGGTATTAGGGAGGCAAGCTATAAAACTTCAAATATATCATATTTTTCCTTTTTGCTTGGAAAAGAAGATTTGGCATGTGCACAATTCCACTCTTTGAAAGCCTCACTGGTGACTAGACTGTGTAATATCTTCAATTTATAATACAAACAAACACATAGTTGGCTCAGATGGATAAAAGGACAGACTGAAGCTTGGACCGGCTGCGTAATGTGGCTCAAATCATAAAATAGAAACAATGCTTTACATGTGAAAAATACACCAAAAAATGAAAACCTGTAAGGTAGAGGACAAACGCAAGAACCCATATTAAGTGTAAAAAGCAGAGATGAAAGCATGTAAGTAGAACAAACTATTCAGTTTTTAGGCACATTGTTAGTAAGATGGGAAAATGTGTGGGTAGCAAGCAGACAGATGACTAAACAACCAACGAACATTTTTAGAAAAGGTATCAGATTTATGAGCAAAACTTTCTGAGATGACAGTCAAGTTTCCCAACCCATATTGTTTGAAAAAAATCCTACAAATGAACTATTTAATCAAACCCATTTCCACACGCACGCACGTGCCCACATTTACACACAAACAAAGACTCACACACACGCATTGAAACATTATCGTTCACTAAAGATGGTCCGACTCTAAATGGCTTCTCCATTATTGAGTTTGGATGGGAGAGCCTATCTCTGTCCAGACACTAATGGCATTAGATGCTTTCTGAGCCTATAAACACTGCTAGGCCAAGCCTAAGCGATAGAACAGAAGGTAGAGAGAAAATAAATATCAAAGAATATGCACAATATAGAGACCACAGGTTTCCTTTCCTAATGCTCAAATTTCATAGAGAGAGACAGGAAATTGACAGAATAAAATATACATATAAAAATGTTTAAAACGCTTTGAGTGCTCTTTTACATAAAAAATAGCAACCACATGTTGTCTTTGTAGAAACTGATTCAAGGGATACTTTATTGTTATTATCCATTTTCTGATGACATGTAGCTGTGCCATTACATAAAATGATGTGATTGGCTAGAGGAGAGTCATTCATAAAGGAAAATGTATGACGTTGGCAATCACAGTTTCTATTTGTACTATGGGTGCAAAGTGTTATCGTCAGGGAGGATGACTAAGCCTGTATCTTCTCTGGGGGGGGGCTTCGACTCTGCCCAAGCATCATATCCAAACTATCTCACAATCAGAAACATCAGAGGAAAATGATGTTATTTCTTTAGCTCGTTGAACCACGAAATAGGATGTCCAAACTGTACTATGATTTTTTATGGTATTGAGTAAGCTCATGTTGCCTGTGTCACTTTTAGTCAGTCAAACTGACAAACTCTTAATGTGAAAGTCTTTTTTTACAGGTGAATTTCTAACCAGGAAAGTGAAAGAAAACTAAAGGAACAATGAACGTCACAGTTACCCCACCACCACCACCACCAGCAACAACAACAACCACAAACTCAACTGTGTGTGTTCAAATTGGCCAGAGCGCCATTAGTGACTTCCTGATGTCTGTTTACATCCTGGCTTTTATCTTTGGTTTGATCTTTAATGTGCTGACCCTAGGCCCCATTTTCCAACAAGTGCGGCGGCAAAACGTTCTGGGCATTTTCCTGCTCAACCTGTCCCTCTCCGACATGTTTTTCATCTTTACTATGCCCCTTTGGATCAATTATTACATGCAGGACCACCACTGGAAGCTGGGTGCTATCTCCTGCAGTATAGCTGGCTTTGTCTACTATTCCAACATGTACACCAGCATCTACCTGCTCTGCTGTATCTCCGTTGACCGCTGCCTAATGGTCACCCACCCACTCCGCGCCAAGACCCACCGTACATCATGCTACGCCTGGGCACAGTGTGCCACTGTTAATGTTGTAGTGATGACGCTACACATCATGGTACTGGTATATGACAATCTCTCTGACCCCCATGATGATGTAAACAACAATGACCGTTGTTATGAGACTTACCCCATGCAGAAACCTGTTGCCCTGTTCAACCTGCTCAGAGTGGGCATCGGCTTTCTGCTGCCCCTGCTGGTGTTGGCAGTGAGCTACTGGAGGGTGCTGGCCACTGTGGGACAGAGTCCTGGCCTGAGCGCCCACGTTAAAAGGAAGGTCCGCCTGCTGTCCTGGGGGGTGATTGGGATCTTCTCAATTTGCTTTGCTCCATATCACATTCTCCTGCTCACACGCTCACTAGTATTCTACAACAGCGATCCTCAAGGAAGTTACTGCCAGTTTGAACAAAGAATGCACTTTTTATTCTCATGTACGCTGGCACTGTCCAGTCTGAACTGTGTGGTGGACCCTGTGCTGTATGTGTTGGTCAGTAATGGAGTCCAGGAAGAGGTGAAACTGTGCTGGAGGAGGCATAAAGTGACACAGGCAGGGAACTGTGCTTTGACTTCAAACAACAGAGGAAAGCCTAGAACTAACTTAATATGACAAATAAGCTGTATTTGGGTGGATAAGTGCACCTGTGCATTTGTGTGTGTGCACAATTATGCAAAATAATGTCGTTGTAATTTTTTTTTTCATCAGATTATTGAAGGGCGACACTTTACAATGACACTGAGTCTGGTTTGTGGTTGTTTAAATGTAAGTCTGCACTTTCAGAGTTAGGGAGTAAGAAGCAGAAACATTTACATACCATAATCAACACTTAGATAATCTACAGATAATCAAACAATCTTTGAGAGAACCACATTGTTGCTATTTTTTTCTTTTTCTTCCTCATATCCTGCACAGAGTAGAGGAGTGGGTTTAATAGCATCCTTCTCAGAGCTCTGTAATTGGATTGTATTCCCAGGCAGGTTCTGCTTTCCCAAGAGTTATTTAGTGGCACTTCTGATTTGTAGCTGGACACTGCTGGAGTTGAAGAGCACTTGTGTCTTCTTTCCAATCTATAAAAGGACTTTGAGATTGTGATTGTGTGACCTTGGTATAGCTATAAGTGCATTCACTTTAAAGCATGCCACAAAGAGGGCATTTAATAGCATGACCTTGTGCCTTTATTGTCTAAGTATCAGTGGAACATGTTAAATGTAAAACGAAATAAACCAGTTGTTTGAGCGGATGCTTGACTTTTAGGTTGTTTGTGAAGAAAACTCATGATGATCAATTTGCAGGCATTTTATAAACGTCCACAGGGAGGGAAGTAATAAGCCCATGCAAGCACTAAGCCATTAGAAGTTAATAATAAATCCAGCACAGCGGTGTGCTGCACATGTATCCATTGGGCGAAAGGTGCAATCAGGAGGTGACCTGTATGTGTGTGTGTGAGTGTGCGCAAGTGTGTGTGTGTGTGTGTGTGTGTGTGTGTGTGTGTGTGTGTGTGTGTGTGTGTGTGTGTGCGCGTGCGTCTGAGCTAATATTTGCCACAATGTCTAAAAAAGGTGAAGGCAGGTATAGAAAAAAAGAGAGTGAGTGAGAAAGTAAATCGACAACATACTGTTTTGGCTTTGTTTTATATTTTATCCATTATTCATATAACGGCTCTCGCATCCATCAATAGTGCTATAGTGCATATTGATACATCACCAACTGAACACTTGGCACAAAACCAGCATGATCTTTGCTTTAAAAACCTTTACTGCTGAGTTATTGGTCAGCATATGGAGACAGGGTGTATATAACATATACAGCTGACCAAACCCAATGAATTAATAAATACTATACAAGTGTAGTGGTGTAGTAAATGTTGTCAAAGCCTGATATGCCTTACTCCTCTGTGTCTCTGTTTTCCAAAAACTATTTTTAAAAAACATCATTAATGAGCCATGAAGCCATAAGCAAGAAATTTGTTTCCTTATCATCATTAACATGGGTAATGCAGTTTTTAGTCAATTCCACATAAATTAGCCTGCTGCAAGAAATACTTATTGGAGCAAAGTATGTGTTAATCCTGCGTTGAAAATAGTCCTAATAACAATTGCAAGATTTACTCTTATTTGAGTAATGTTTTCCATAAACTAACAGTGCTTACCTGTTGTAAGAATGTACTTTTTTTAAAACTACATATTTGTGACCTTTCAAGTTTTACGTGTTCAGGAACAAATGGGCCACAGACAGTTTGGGCAAATTAGAAAGTATTGAGAGATGGATTAATGCATTATTACTTTTGGTCCTCTCAAGGGATTTGTTGGCAAACAGGAAACAGAATAATGCTAGCCTTTAAAAACAAGCCACGGCTGGGAAAGTTTTATCGGCCACATCAGATTCTGGGTTTTCATCTGGTCAGGAGACAGCTTTGCTTCAGAGACAGTTAAGTGTAAAAAAAGAAGAAATACATTATACAAATTAACGAGCGGTCCCCCAAAGATGTCCTTCCCTCCCTTAACTATTAATTCACCTAAATACTCTTTCCAGTTAAAGTTTGAGGACATTTGAATAAGCACTTGAAAGTGATTGGACTTCCTATTTGCAAATGATAAAAATATAGTTTAAAGAAATTATCCAAAGCTGCAGTCCATCATCGAGTGGCATTAGACCCAAGATATTACAGATCTTTCCCCCTAGATTCAGCTTTTGATGAGCTATCTCAGGCTGTAGCCAGACTTCGGAAAGTCAATATGGTTTAATCGATTAGCTGTTCCAAGTCAAAACGCTGAGTGGGTCTAAATGCATTAAAGCTATTCTTAGCTAAGTTATTATAGCATTAAGTATTGTGACACATACAAAACAGTGATCAATATAAAGTAATTTTTAATTTCCCCTTCCATGATGAGCAATCTGTGACGTGTAGGGAAGGAGGATCAAAGTGCAGAGACAGGCAGGCAAGTTCAAAGTTGAGGATTTATTTAACCAAAAACACAGGGTATACAAAAATGAATCCACAACTGCAAACACAAAGTCCAAAATCCAAATATCAAAAATCTAAAAGAGATAAAAAAGGAAAAACAAAAAAAAACACAAAACAAGAGCAAAAATACCTCAGGGAATAACAGACTGGGACATACGCTGACAGGAACAAACAAGCTGGCCAGAACAGACAAACAAACAAAAGGATCTGACAAGAGGCAAGGGGAGCACAGACACTAAATACACTGGGTAATGAGATAACGAGAGGCAGGCGACAAAAGGGCTAGGAAACAGGTAGAAGACATCAGGTAATAAAAGGAGAGGGAAAACACAAGAAGTAATCCTAAAGACTAGACAGCACAGAAAACCAGACTATCAAAATAAAACAGGAAACCAAACTACAACAGAAGACCGGGGAGGAAACTAGGACACAAGCACAAGAAGACAAGACCAAATAAGGAGGAACAAAAACAAAACAGAATACCTAAAACATAACACAATCCCTTCTGATTAGTATTTGCATTGTACTACTGCTCTCCTGTTGCCCGGTGTTATCATGTGTGTCTTTAATGCAACACTAATTCTTACTATATCAAACTCTATTTGTCTAAATTCTAAAAGTACCAAAGTAGTTATCATTAGATTTGATATTTCATTAGCAAAACAAATTTAATTTTCACTGTGTAATGTAACTACAGTCATGCAGACTGCACAGTTGAGTTGAATGACCTTATTCAAACATAAGTCATAAATGTTTGACATTTGATTTTGGAGTGTACGTTTGTGTTTCTTGGACAGTATGTGTTCAATAATAGTGGCCACTTTATTAGGTAGGTGAGTGATGAGTGTTTCTTACGTTTTGTTACAAAATAAAAACACAATTTTTCACCCCAGGGTTTTAATTCACAGACATAAATTAAAAAGAACGGAACATTTACAGCATTTACACCTGCTTAAATATAAAGTCTGCTTTTGCAGTGTGTTTGCACATGCAAGTAAAGCAGACACAATTGTTTTTACATTTTTTTTCATTTCCATGCACAAAAACACAAAGAAACAAACAGTTACACTTTATTTAAAGATATCTACATAAGAGGGACATGACACTATCATGAACGTGTCATAAACATAATAAACAAGTCATAAACTTTTATGACATAATGATTCTTTTAGTGTTATTTGGTTTTGTCTTGACATGTTATGGGTAGGGTTAGGGTTAGGCTTAGGGTTCATGTGTCATGACTGTGCCATGACAGTGTCATGTGTTCATGATAGTGTCATGTCACTCTTGTAGATGTAGATACCTTCAAGTAAAGTGTTACCAAACATGTATCAGTGCCAGTTATTTAGACAATTACAATAAACCACATACATTTATCAAAACAATATTTTTTTTGTTCACTTAAAGACAAGAAAATTTGTGATTGTGTTATTTTTTAAGGTTTAGCATGCTCTTCATGATATCTGAACTATGGATTAACACTGCAGCAATACCACATGTCCAGTCATGGTGATAATTTCATGGTTCAGTTCACTCAAAAATAATTGCCTTCAGTATATTTTAAATATCTTCTTTTCATTTTACACATTTTCACTCCACTAACTTCACTTGGAAAACTTGGTCAAAACCGATCATTTGAGGTGGTTTAAGTGAGTCCAGGGGAAAAGCATGTCTAAATCCTCATTCAAAGTAGCTTTGTTTGTGCAGCTCTCACCCCTATCCAAACAATTGCAGTGTCCGAGAAAAAATTGTCAGAGCTCTCATGTTTAGAGGTCCAAATAGGGCGAAAATGCCTCTTGTGCGTATTCGTCTTCTATCATTTGCACTCTGCATTGCACAGCTTTGTATTAGCAAGATGTTTGACAGTTCAGTATAAAGGCATCATCTGCTTTCTACTGATGACTATGAGAGAGGCAGAATAATAACTGTATTATTGGATTTTTACATCCACAGTGCAATCATTTTCCTTTGACTACACTGTATAATATGTCTGTTCTTTGTTTATTTTTGTCCTTAGAGACAAAAATCATGAAGAGAGGTCTCCTTCTATAGAGTCCAATATGAGATTAAAATAGTTTCCGCTCAACTAATGAAAAAAATGTTGCATCTATGTTTTCCTTAGGAAGTCAGCTGGATACGTTGTCGCCATAGACTGTATAAAATATGGACATAGGCTCTAATTCATATTTTTAAGTTGAGATTTATGTAAACGTTACATTGCCCAGAGGCAAGTCATAGATCAGAGTCCGGATCACACCCTTTAGGTTGGATATCCGTTACCCTTTCCTTGTGTTGTAATTTTAAACTGGTTGGAAAGTTGTAATTTAAAAACCAAATTAAAGATGAACACTCCATTAAAACCATTTACTTAAACCTCACACTATATCCTCGATGTTGCACTTCCGGGATTGCTCTGTTGCAGATGGAAATTTCGCCAGATTTCACTCATTTAGACGGGATATTCGTTGCCTTGGGTTGCCATTTTAAACTCCGGTCAATTTATGAGGACTATGGTCAACCTTTTCTCAGATCTCTGCAGGGTAAATCCAGATAGCTAGCTAGACGGTCTGTCCAATCTGAGTTTTCTGTTTCACAACTACAACAACTTTTGAACAGATACATGTTCCACCAAAACAAGTTCCGTCCCGAGGCTATTTTGCATGAAATGCCAATAAACCAGAGCATGTTTATCTCCCATCCAGGAATTCTGTGTGGACTAGCCAGACCATCCTCCGCAGCATTGTGGAGGAAGGTCTGGCAAAGCAAGACTTATACCACCTTCAACCTGTGGTCGGAGCTCCGGTGGGGGACCTTTATATCCCAACCTTACACAGACATCTTTTGTTCAAAATATTATTCCTCAAAATTTTAGCACTTCAGTGCATGCCAGTTTAAGTAAACTGTGGCTAGAATATGTTTCTGTTAGCTGGGCATCGTGGTCAAAGGCTAATTCCTTCTGACCTAGTGTCCACTTGTGACACTGCATGGTTAAAAAGCATTTTTCCCATAGACCACCAAAACAGATGTCTGTAAAACTGTTTAAATGACACTTCAAACTGCAAACAAAGTCAATAATTACACTTTATATAATGAATTTGCAATCCATGGTATTTTAGATTTGTAAAATTAAGAAAAGCTATTTGTATTTGCATGACATCATCCTAATGTAAAGTCTATTGAGGCCAGCGGGAGAAACACTGCGCACTTCTCACTGGTTTAAAGCGGGCGGGGCTCAGTGAAAAAGACCATGCATCAATCAGAGATGTCACAATATCTGAATCAAATGTGATGGCAGATAAGAGGTTTGTTTATCTCACCACTGTCACTCAAATCTGCATCCACAAAGTCATGAGTGTTGTAAGGATATTTTTCTTGAACTTAAACTTTAATAGCTGCTTATAGTTATTTATATTCAATATCATACGGAAATACTAAATATTTCAAACCAAGTTGCAGGGGCTTTAACTGGATTGACATTGTGCGTGGCATTATAGTAGAGGAAGGTAAACATTTAAAACAACTTGACTGCCCTTCTTAAAAGGGGCTGTACTTGTTAGTCAATTCATTAATATAGGTGCCTATGCTCAACCTATATCCTGAGCAGAGAATGAATTCACACTCCCTCTGTGTGTGTAATCCAAATTTTTCTGTTCTTCGGGTGTGGTTAATGTTTTTGGACGTATTATACTTTCATTCTTGTGGAATTGTTGGTATAATGGTGGTGATGGTTAAATTGGCTAACCTTTTGATGTTTATGAATTGTATTTAATATTGTATTTAGTGCATGCTGCTGTGAAAAAACTTTGGTACATCATGTGCTGAGGAATGGTCTTTAAGAGCCATGTGGGGGCAAATCCCAGCTCAGTATTTAAGGTCTTTTATGAAAAAAAACTAGGCTAACTTTTACGGATCCTTTCCGAAAGAGCATCAGAGAAAAAATCTAATTGTGTAGAACTGAAATGCAGTCTCAAGGTTCACTTAGGTTCACCGAAATGGGCTAGTTGGGTTTGTTGATGGATAATCTGTCCTGAGCTATGATCATTAAATCGTTAAAACCCTTTCAGTTAACAGTAGAAAAATATATCCTTTATATCATAAGCAGCAGTGATACTAATAATAAAATAATAAAATTGTAGAACTCTGAATGGCTAAGTGAACAGAATTAATACTGCTTAAATGTAATTAGCCAGTTCTTTGGCAAGTCTTTTAAAAAGATGCATGTTCAAAAATGGACTTGATACCCAGGCTTTATCCAAACAAAGAAAGCATTAAGAAAGCATTAATCATACCTGACGGGAACTTAACAGCAATGGCGGTAGCACAGTGATGCTTATTGTTCATACTCTGAGTATTTAGTATATAATTGTTTTAGTCCTTTTTTCAGATTGGGAAAAAGCACAGAGACTTTGTTCATCAGGTAATTAAAACAGTTCACTAGTAGCAAACAGTTTCATTGTGGAGCCAGACCATATGGACCAACTAGCACATAATGACACTAAAATAGTAGACAATGGCTGTGTCTCAAATCGCGCACTTCTGTACTAAATACTAACTATTTGAGTACATAGTGCGTTCACACTGTCGAAGTGCGGTCAAACGCAGTGTACTTAAATACCCGGATGGTGCACTCAACACGCCCCGAAAAATGAGTGTACATTGATGGACACTTTCCACACTCAACGGTCGCCATCTTGGCTACGTAGCGGAAGGGGCGGGGCTAACAACCGCTAGACGCGATAGCGAGACCGACGGAGCAATACAAATGTAAGTTGAACGTGAGTGTTTTTGCTATACTTATAACATATAAGCCACCTGTATATGTATATTTGGTTAATTTTACAGTCGGTAATGATTTTTGTACCACGAATTATAACCTTTATTGGTACCGTAATTGGACGTGCTAGCAAGCCAACCTTAGCTAGCTAACAGCGGCAGTTTAACCAGATTGGCAAATACGTTCTAAGCTAACGTTACATGTGTTGTAGTATTTTGTTGTTTGTGTTAAACTATCGTTCCGCTGTAGAAGATTTTAGTGTTAAAAGTGTGATCTTAACAAGTTGTACATAATCCGATGTGAGCGTCAGCTCACCAAAATAGCGATCAGCTGATTGTCTGCCGGGAACGTAAACAGTAGCGCAATGTTAAAATGTATCCGCTGTTACTGCCTCCACCTGATGTATATCCTGTATAACCCATCTCTTCAGGGACAAACGAGGAATAGAGGGCCGTCAATTAGGGGCGACGATGGCCATCAGACCGTAGAAGGATCCCCTGGAGAGTCTGAAGTCCACCCTCATGTTCCTATCTCCATCAGACTAGCTACGACCCGGGGGGGAGCCTGCAGAACTACAAGCACATTTATAAAATAAAAAATATTAAAAGTATTAAACTTTGTTCTCTGTTGTATTACACGTTGCATGACTGTAGCAAGCATATAAAGGATATAAAGGAATGGGATCTATTTAAATGTCAGGTATGTTCCCTCTGCTTTCACTAGTGTATCGTCACTGTATGAAGACCATTTAGAACAAAAATACAACTTATATAAAATATGTATTGATGTTTTGTCTATTAGGTAAGTTGTAATGGAAATGCTTCACTATAACAGTCTTATCTCTGGGCTACAAAGATTTCCTCATGAAACAGTTGAGCATTAAAATGAACAGTAACGTTATGAATGAATGAATATTAACTTATTTTTAGAGCAGAAACATAAGTATATACATATAAGAGTGGACTGCAAAGAATAGGTATAATGAATGAATTTAAAAGACTGCACTAACAAGAAGGAATATTATACAATACAGTTGTGTGTACTGTTTTCAGCTAATGGGGGGGGGTGACATGACAGCTGTGTTGCAGTCGTCATCCTGGAGCAAATGAAAACATCACATTTATTGTTGTTAAAATATCAAACACAATGCAAGAATCATTTTTTGCGAAACAATAGCAGACTGGAATGCTCTCCCTTGGTGAAATTCCCAATTTTACAGAAGAAGAGATGGAATGTGATCGTCATTTCCGGTAAGTGCACATGGCAGTGCGCAATTTGAGACAACACTCCTCTGTCAAAATTTACGCACTATGCAAGACAGTACGTAGTGCGCGAAGTGTACTTCTGTAAGTGCACTAACCGAAGTGCGCGATTTGAGACACAGCAAATGTGTATTTCAACATAATAAATCATAATGAAGGTGATAAGCAATACAAGAGATACATAATATTTTAAGCACAGACATTCAGTAGCAGCGAGTAAATAAAACTAACTTTTTTTCTTCTTCTTCTTTTGCATGTCCTCCTCTGGGTCTGTAATGTAATTGTCTGCTCAGAAGAGTTCATTGTTCAGTCAGGTCCCTAACTTTAAAGTATAACCAGGCCCTGTGTAGCCACCCCTGATCTCAGCATCCAGCATGTCTGCTACAAAACCCCTCAGCCTGAGGCTGTATTTATGCCACTGCTGGCTGTTTTAAAGCTGCAGGATCTGCTTAGTGTCCATGCAAGGCAGCTTGGCTGTCCAAGAAAAACACAGGAATCCCAGTGGATAGCTTAATCTTCTTCTTCATTGTACTAAGCTATAGTCTGGTCTGGATCTTTTTCTTCGCCTGTTTGTCATAAGTGACCTTGGTTAACACTGCCTCTGGTGACACTGTACAAGAGAGGACCAAATGTCCTGAAGACACAAAATGCTGGAAAAGCATGAAACAATCTAATTTTCTCCTAGACACCTCAGACATTAACAGGGGTGTTGGGGTGCAGGTGTTAACTTGTGGGTAAGGACAGGGCTCTGGATGTTAGGTGCTGCTACAGTTGTATCAGTGGTCTAAAATTAGCTCCTAGTTGACGCCCTTTCCTTCATTTCCCGCTGACGACTGCGACAAGGACAGAGGTAGCCTTTTAGGTGCATGCGCACCTTGCTGTGCAGTGAAGCATAGATGAAGGGGTTGTAGCATGCAGAGCTCATAGCCACTAAATGACAGCAGACTTGTAAGACATTTATGTGGCGCTTCCCTATGATGTGGAAGTCTGGGTCCAGGTCCAACAACAGGTTCAGCACCTATAGGAACAATTACATGTAGGTTGAATGCTAATACTTAGTATTTTGTATTTGTATTTATTATAAGGATCCCCATTAGCTGACAGCTAGACGACCAGCTAGTCTTCCTGGGGTCCAAAACGACATTTAATCAGACAATAATGAAACAAGTCATGACATATAGAAAGAAGAAAAGAAGATACATACAGCAATATCTGCTTACAGAACTAAATAACAAAAAAGACTAAAATGAATAAAAACAATAGCAACCAAGAAAACTAGAGAAATATATTGTAAGCAAAATTATATATTGCGTTATTTTTTACAGTATATTGGCTGACATTAAGGTAGCTCACATATAGAAAGAAAAAAAATAATATATTTTAACCACACAATAAGAGACCTCATGGTAAATAATTTAAATAAAGGTAAGATTTGACTTTCTTTAAAAAAAGGGTCTTTCCTGTAACAACACGAATATTACTTCCACAAAAGAAATTGCTCCGTAAAAGAAAGGTTTTTTTCAGATTATTGGATTTTGGTAAAGACACAATCATCTACCCCCTACTGGCTCCTCTTGTTAAATAGGTGTGGATATCAAGTGACTCCATACCTTGATAATTTCCTCTTGCTCATTTCAACATTTTTCACTAGTCACAACAAATTATTTGCCACTCATGCAGCCCAGTAAGACTCGCAAATTTATCAACAATTTGCATGACACAATTTTCATAAAACACCTCCAGGTTCCAGGTCTGTGCAATCCTACCGCAATGTACAGTACACCCTGCCCCCTTCTTTCATTATTTTGAGAATGGAATCTTAATCTGTTAGGCTCATTGAGGATGTAATGTTGGTTTTGTGGACATGATATACCTGATGATGAGGTTCTGTGGCTAATGATGTATAAGATGTTGTCATCTCAAGCTTCATTCTTTTCACTTCACTGCTGTCCAATTTATGATTTGCTTGCAGATGCCTACAGAAGAATGTAAACTTAATCTCCCCTCCAGGCCTAACACCCATATCAAAATCTTCCAAAGAGAGGAAGGTTGAGCTAAAAGTGCCTCGCAGTTTGGCTTTAGTTTAGGATCTAACAGTCTGGATCCAAGACTTACCTGCAGGGGCAACCAACACAGGGCGAAAGCCAGTACTGAGGCCACCAGCAGATAGAAGGTCTTCTTCCTCCTTTGGTTCCAGAGCTGCTGGCTGTTGGAGGGCTCCCCAGGTACTGAATAGTGTTTGAGGCTGAAAGTGATGGCACAGTAGGATACGCTGACCGACAGCAGCGGGATCATGTAAGAGGTTATGAGAATGAAGCAAGAATAGAGCACCCGCAGATTGCCACTATGTGGCCAGAATTCCTCACACACTACCACATTAATGCCACTGGGTCGCAGGTCTAGATAGCGTGTGTAGAGAGAAGGAGGTGCAGCCAGGGCCAAAGATAAAAGCCAGACACCCAGAGTCACTGCACCACAACCCCATGCAGAGATCCTTCTCCGAACTGGGTGAGCTGAGACAGAAAGGGAAAAATAGCATAGATAAAAGCACCAGAGCAGCACATTATTCCATACAATAAAGCCACCATGTTTAGATTTTTGTGTAATAGCATCTTTCAAATGAAGGTGGAGTCTATGTGTTGATTTCAGCTCATCTGGGATGGAGTAATCAGCATGCTTTGCTGTCTATCACAGTGTCACAGTGTCAATTTTACAAATAGTGGGATTAAAAAAAAACTTCTCATATATATGAAAAAATATAATAGAAAAATAATGTGTCCCTTACCTACAACAATGTAGCGATCCACAGCAATGGCAGTGAGTGACAGCGCTGATGCAAATACTGTGGCACATTGCAGCAAGGGGACCAAGTGGCAGAGGGGTCTCCCAAAAGCCCAGCCACGGCTGTCAAAGGCATAGGACGCAGTCAGCGGAACACAGCTCAAACACATCAGCAGGTCTCCAGCTGCTAAGTTACCGATGAAAAAGTTGGTGGCATTGTGGAGTTTCTTGTCAGACAAGATGCAAGCCAACAGGAAGGAGTTTCCAACACCAGCCACGACCACTATGAGGCAGTAGAGAGGCAGGAAGAGAGGTTTGAAATGCAGAAGAAGCTCCATGCCTTCAAACATGTCCAGGGGGTTACTGTGGTTGAGTCTTTTGCTACCTTCTTGTATTTCTTGTTCTGTGTTATAGCTGGTGTTACTCGTTGCATTGAAATCCCATTCCATGAAGATATCCATGTCTCTAGAGGCCAACCTTAAAATAAGGGAGAGCATAACAAACAATACATCAATTAGTAGTACAGAAATTAACCCAACCTCACATTTGGTATTCTTAAGGGATGATATGAATAATCGATATGCATCACCTGCACTATAACACCAATAGAAATGGGCTTAGTACTCCTCACTTTATGAGGACAAAGGTGCAGTTTTACAATATGGGGACTATTTCAGTTCTGATTAAAAGCAGAGCAGATCTTTTCTTGTTTTAAATGTAGCTTTCAATTATCTGGCACAAATACAATTTAATTAACCTCTGTTGTAAAGGCACATCAAAATAAATTATTTAATTTAAAACTTGCTCATATAAAATCAAAAAGTGACTGGATGGACTTCCGGTTATGGCGGCACGGTGAGCAGGCGCGTTTTTCTCGTGCTCAGTTGCTTGTCAAGAAATCCTGCATTATATTCCAGAGTGAGGATATAGAAAGAGACACAATTGTAAACTATTTCAAACGTGCCAAAAGCGGCTAAGGAGAAGAAGACAATGGAAAACTTCGAGCATGTAGGCCAGGAGACGTGCCAGGAGCTAGCTGAAGAGGAGCCATGCTCACCGGACCAGGCACCCGCTGCGGCCTCCGCGGTCACGAAGTCATAGACTTGGATAATCCTTCAACAAAGGACATCATGCTTGACATAAACTCATTCAAACAAGACTTTAAAATAAAAATTGTTGGTGTACTAACGAAAATAAGAAATGCCCAAATAGACATTAAAGACTGCAGCGGGCGTATCATGGGGGGCTGAAATGCAGATATCTACGGCAAAAGGCGAGATACAAACCCTGAAAGAAACTATCGAAAACCTTGAGAGCAAGACAAAAAAAACTAAGACAAAGAAAACTAAGAGGTGTGTAGGGCTTAATTTCGTTGGAAACTAGGCATTGTACTACATATAGACTTGATTCTCTTAAAGTAAAAGTGTAAAGTTTTAATAAGCCCTGTTTAAGGTTCTGCTTTATTTTTTATTTTGTTTTATGTTTGAAGTGCAATTAGTTGCTTTCCAAGTGAGTGATAAAAGCTACGTGCATGTAATATGGTGCACAGTCTGTCTCAAGTTGATACACTACCGGTCAAAAGTTTGGGGTCACATAGAAATTCCCATTGCACTCCATTGTAGACAGAATGCCAGCTGAGATCAGTTGCATTGTTTTTTTAACCAGGGCAGCCGTTTTCAGATTACATTATGTGCTTACATAATAGTAAAATGGTTCTCCAATGTTTTTCTAGTTTTTTATTTTTAAATGATAGATTAGTACACAGAATGTGCCTTTGGAACATTGGATGAATGGTTGCTGATAATGGGCAATGTAGATATTGCATTAAAGATCAGCCCCCCCACCCAAATTAGCAGGTATTCTGTCTATAATGGAGTGGTATGGAAATGTATAAGTGACCCCAAACTTTTGACCGGTAGTGTAGTTAAAATAGTTTATCTGGATATTTTTGTATATAGATATGCAATTGGGCTGAGTTTTGGTTTACAAGAAAATAGTTCCTCAGTATATCGTGGACCTATTCCCGATAGTGGAGGGAAGTTATTTAGGGGTTTGGGGGAGCCTGTATGTTCTAGTGTGTCAGGCCTGTTTTTTTTTTTTTTTGAGTCGCTCTCTTCCTTTTCTCTTTGGTTATATTCAAAATGGTACCCTTTTATAGTTTTTATTGCTGTGCTTGCATTAAGGTGATTTACCCCTCTCAAGGTTAACCACTATATTATAACAAATGACAGATGTTTTGGTTGAATGTGTTTCTTGGAATTGTAGAGGCCTACGTCAACTAAAATAAAACAAGTAGTAGTTAGAATTAAACAGCTAAGAGCCAAAATTGTGTTCCTACAGGAAACACACACGCTAGATCATGAGACAATCAAAATTAAACGGAGATGGCCAGGTCAGGTTCTGTCTTCAGCTTACTCTTCTAATTCCAGAGGAGTCATCATTTTGATACATAAGTAAATTCCTTTGCGCATATATAAAATATCTAAAGACCCCAACGGTCGATTTTTGATTGTAGAGGGAAAGATTCTGTCAACTCAGATTAATCTGGTTAATATGTATGTACCTAACGATGATAACGCAGATTTTTATAATGACTTATTTTTGAGAATCTCCACAATGCCTGGAAGACGCATTGTGGCAGGTGACTTCAATTGTGTTTTGCAGCCCACTAAGGACCGGTTGTCTGGTACTGACAACACTCATATAAGGTCTAGGAAAACTGTACGACATTTTATAAAGGAACTTAACCTGGTGGATATTTGGAGGGCTCAGAACCCACTAAAAAGGAAATACAGTATTCATGTTGGTCGAGCACTTCTAAAGGATACTCAAGAATAGACTACTTTCTGGTATCAGCTGAACTAATTTCCTGTATCAAATTGTCAATACAGTAGTATTCTAATGTCAGATCACGCTCTTGTATCTTTGACATATGTTGAACCAAAAGTTAATCGTACATAATCATTCATAATCATACTAAATGGAGATTTCTTGAGTTCTTAGGGGATCAGATTGATTACTATTTTGAACACAACACCACCCAAACATCAGCTACAATTAGATGAGAAGCCTTTAAGGCCTTTATGCGAGGACAAATTATAAGCTATACGAGCAGAATGACAAAGGAGAAACAGGAGAAAACTAAAACCCTTGAAACCAAAATTTGTTTACTAGAGGAAAAGAGTTTACAAACAGGCCAAAATGCAATAATGTTTTAAAAGAATTACTATTGTTAAGGACCCAATATAATGAAATAGCACATGAAAAAGCAGCAGCCAATTTATTAAGATTAAAGCAACAATTTTACGATTAGGGAGAGAAACTAGGCAGACTTCTTGCTTGGTGTATAAAACAGGAATCAGAAAAAGCAATTACTAGTATTGAGGATGAAAATGGAAATATAACTTTAGACCCAATGGAAATTAATAAAGCATTTAGAAATTTCTACGAAAAGCTATATCGCTCTGAATATATGGCCACGACTAAGACACACTCTACGTTTTTTGATAATCTTTACATTCCTAAAATACCTGAGGAACTAAAAATTAAGTTAGAAAGTGAGCTTACTGCAGCTGAAATTATGGAGGCTATAACTATATTAAAAGGTGGTAAAACAGCAGGACCTGATGGCCTGCCTATTGACCTATATAAATATTTCAAAGATAAACTGGTTAGGCCAATCCTTGACATGTACAGTGACAAAAATAAGTATTTGAACACCCTGCTATTTTGCAAGTTCTCCCACTTAGAAATCATGGAGGGGTCTGAAATTGTCATCGTAGGTGCATGTCCACTGTGAGAGACATAATCTAAAAAAAAATATCCAGAAATCACAATGTATGATTTTTTAAACTATTTATTTGTATGATACAGCTGCAAATAAGTATTTGAACACCTGTCTATCAGCTACAATTCTGACCCTCAAAGACCTATTAGTCTGCCTTCAAAATGTCCACCTCCACTCCATTTATTATCCTAAATTAGATGTACCTGTTTGAGGTTGTTAGCTGCATAAAGACACCTGTCCACCCCATACAATCAGTAAGAATCCAACTACTAACATGGCCAAGACCAAAGAGCTGTCCAAAGACACTAGAGACATTTGAGAGACAATTGTACACCTCCACAAGGCTGGAAAGGGCTACGGGGAAATTGCCAAGCAGCTTGGTGAAAAAAGGTCCACTGTTGGAGCAATCATTAGAAAATGGAAGAAGCTAAACATGGCTGTCAATCTCCCTCGGACTGGGGCTCCATGCAAGATCTCACCTCGTGGGGTCTCAATGATCCTAAGAAAGGTGAACATTTTGCCCAGAACTATACGGGGGTAGCTGGTCAATGACTTGAAAAGAGCTGGGACCACCGTTTCCAAGGTTACTGTTGGTAATACACTAAGACGTCATGGTTTGAAATCATGCATGGCACGGAAGGTTCCCCTGCTTTAACCCGCACATGGCAAAGCCCGTCTTAAGTTTGCCAATGACCATTTGGATGATCCAGAGGAGTCATGGGAGAAAGTCATGTGGTCAGATGAGACTTAAATAGAACCTTTTGGTCATAATTCCACAAACTAATTCCGTGTTTGGAGGAAGAAGAATGATGAGTACCATCCCAAGAACACCATCCCTACTGTGAAGCATGGGGGGTAGCATCATGCTTTGGGGGTGTTTTTCTGCACATGGGACAGGGCGACTGCACTGTATTAAGGAGAGGATGACCGGGGCCATGTATTGCAAGATTTTGGGGAACAACCTCCTTCCCTCAGTTAGAGCATTGAAGATGGGTCGAGGCTGGGTCTTCAAACATGACAATGATCCGAAGCACACAGCCAGGATAACCAAGGAGTGGCTCTGTAAGAAGCATATCAAGGTTCTGGCGTGGCCTAGCCAGTCTCCAGACCTAAACCCAAAAGAGAATCTCTAGAGGGAGCTCAAACTCCGTGTTTCTCAGCGACAGCCCAGAAACCTGACTGATCTAGAGAAGATCTGTGTGGAGGAGTGGGCCAAAATCCCTTCTGCAGTATGTCCAAACCTGGTGAAAAACTACAGGAAACGTTTGACCTCTGTAATTGCAAACAAAGGCTACTGTACCAAATATTAACATTGATTTTCTCAGGTGTTCAAATACTTATTTGCAGCTGTATCATACAAATAAATAGTTAAAAAATCATACTTTGTGATTTCTGGATACCCCTCCATGATCCAATCCTGCGGCTACAGTTTTAACCAATTATGTGATCTCTGAGCCATTTAATATTACAAGGGGTTGCCCTCAAGGCTCACCATTGTCCCCACTTTTATTCATTTTGGCTATTGAACCGCTAGCAATAGCCGTAAGGTCTAGCATTCACGTACAAGGGATAGCAATGGGTGGCATGGAACATAAAATAGCTTTATTTGCTGACGATGTGTTATTCTTAAAACAGCTAAACACCTCTATACCAGCACTTTTACAGCTGATTAATCAGTTTGGAAATATCTCTGGATATAAAGTGAACACATCAAAGTCATCATTAATGTTGCTCAATAAAAATAACGGTCCAACTACATCATATTTTTTTACCTTGAATTTAGCACCCAGCTTTACATATTTAGGTATCAAAATAGTTTCCCAATTAGAAAATATAATTTCTACAAACTACAGTGCTCTAATGGAATCAACATCTAAAGAGTTAGAGAGATGGTTACCTTTACCAATTTCATTGATAGGAAGGATAAATATATTGAAGATGAATACTTTGCCTAAATTCATGTATCTATTCCAAAACATCCCTTTGGCGCCACCTGGTGGATTGTTTTCAAAGATTAACTCATTTAGGAAATTTATTTGGAACAAGAAATGCCCTCGAGTTCGTCTCTCTCTTCTTTATCTTCCATTGGATACAGGAGGGTTAAAATGTCCCAACCTGTACTGGTACTATTTAGCTTCACAATTGAGAACAATAATGTTTTATTGCTCCTCTGGACACAAACCATCATGGGTGGATATGGAGTCATGTGGTTTTGCGTTGCCATTAAACTTACTCAGATAAGTTTAAACAATTGAAAAAACTCACCACGCACCCCATTGTTAGTAAAATGATTAGAGTATGGTATGAAGCTAGAGAGTACATGAAAATAGCGGTCTCTCTATCCCAGTTCAGCCCCAATTTGGGGCAACACATTATTCAAACCAGGCACGAAGGACTCAGGATTCCGGTTGTGGGCTGAAAAAGGATTAAGCAAAATGAGTGATCTTTTTGGGGAAGGAATGTTGCTGTCGTTTGAGCAGGTATCTACTAAGTATAATATTCCAAGGAAAACATTTCTTTAAATATTTACAGATAAGGAGTTTTGTTCTATCTGTGCAGAACCAATCGTTAAGCTTGCCAGTACTTTCTCCCTTGGAGGAATTAATTACTAAGAAATGCAATAATAAAGGATTAATATCAGTTTTTTTACAGCTGGCTTGCATCAGGGTCTACTGAATCGACAGCCCCAAAACTTGAATTATGGAGGGTGGGATTGAGAGAGGATATATCCGAGGATGAATGGAGACAAGTCTGTACAAACTCTCAGGTCAGGTAACATTAGCTTAAAACTACTCCAGTATAAATGGTTGATGCAGACTTATAGAACTCCTGTCAAATTAAATAAGTTTAATAAGAATGTGCCTGTGCCTGATACATGCTTTAAATGTAGAGAAGCTCAGGGATCATTTGTGCACTGTGTTTGGGAGTGGAGCATTATTAGAGAGGTTGGGGTAAAAGTGACTAATATTATAAAGAGAATTCTATCCTTGAATATTCCTCTAGAAGCAAAAATGATTTTGCTACACTTGTATCCAAAAAATCTTAAACTAAATCCCCAGCAGTAAAATGTAACTTTTGTGTGTAAAGTACAGCAATGTATATTTGGTTTCTGGGTACCTTGCAATATTTGTTGTGCATTTAGACCAATTCTTGTTTGATACCTTTGTATTTTTGTAAGTGAGAAGAGAGCAATGTGTTCTGTTGTGTTAGGGTGGGAATTAAGTGTTGACCTGAAATAATATTTCTTTGTGAGTTGTCTTGTATAATCAAAATTCAATAAACACATTGCTTAAAAAAAAAAGTGACAGGATGGCCAATTAGGCTACAGCTCAGGAGGTAAGAAACTGGCCCTTTAAAGACCTCTTGGGACCAGGGCATTGTGGGCAACCATGTGAAAGTGTAATGACTCCAAACAATTTTATCAGGAACAGTTCTGTTTAGCAAATTTGCCAAATTTATTTACCATAATTTAGGGGTGTTGGGGGACGTAAACAGGACGCCACTGTTTGTTTCATACTATGGCGATGTCATGCAGTCCAGTTTAGAGGTAGGGTCTGTTGAGTTATAAAAAAGTTTCAATGTCTGAAGGAGCCAGGTTAGAGAAATATGCATATCTCTGTCCCCCATTTTCCCCCTCTATTTCTCTGACTGTAAAGAATTGATCTGGTCAAGTCTGGCATTTAACATATGCAAAGGAGGCTAAGACAATACAATGTTAATTAAACTGTTGATGTTAGAGTTTCATATTTAAACAACAGAACCTTTTGCTCTGCAACCAAAAGCGACCCCCAAAGGGGTGGAGTTTAGTGGCATGTTTATTCTCATTGGATTGCGCGGCATACTGTCATGACGACGGCGGACCAATGAGAATAGATTTGACTGTACCAGGTGAAAAGGAACCGCCCCAAGGTGTAGGGCATACATGTGTGTGATTTAGGAATTTTCAAGACTGGTTTCACGTGACTCCATCATGGGGAAGCATGGATCCAGTCCGCTGTCAGCTGCAGTGTTATTATGTTTGTTTGTATCTGTCTTTGTCTCATCATCCTCATCATGCTGTTGCAATAAACCTTTTCTTAATTCTCAATTTGACCCTCAGCCTCCTTCCTCAGAGATCCGATCGAACGCGATGATAGTTTTGAGAAAACTTAACAGGTCTTTGTTTTCAGATTATATTTGATGGTAAGTTGTCAATAATAGAATGCCGAATGAATGCTTAACAGTTTGTTTGCAATGTATCCATGGATGAACAGACAGCTACAACTGGATTACTTTTTTTTTTAAAGTTAATAGTTCTTAGGCTTTATGGACGTTACCTCGCGATCGATGTTGGATATAATGACATCCTCGAAGTAAGGCACTCTCAATGTAAACGTGTGTTGTGCGTGTGCGTTTCGATTTGACTGAGTTATGACTGGTATTGATCTTACTAAGATCTTTAGAATGCAACTGGGACCCTTTAGCTGTTTGGCTCACTGCAGAGAGTGAATTATAGCCTACGCTCGGTCCACGTAGAGTCTAAAGATACTATGTTACACAGGCTCTGTATTCTACACACCACTCACAGCAATGATATGTTATATAGTGCAATCATGCAAATTATATTTTATTAGCAATACACTGGTACTCCTAAGTGTATAAACCCATACAAAAGTTGACTAAAATGAGGAATAAAAAAAACATCTTTTGGAAATTGACCTTAATACCTCAGTTAAAAGAAATTAGGAAAACTCCAACCTATAAGGACAACAATTTTCTATTTTGTTAATAAATAAATGTTCTTCCTTAAAATACAATGGGCATAAGTAGCCTATGTTAAATTCATCACATACCCTTCACCATACACTGTAAGCCCGAACAGTACAAGTAGCTTATAAAGACTGAGGTCACTACAGTTAAAATCCACCTTTACACTAGTAATGTCTATGAACAAATATGTATTTTTATGTTTGTGTGGCTTAGCCTTTCTGACTGAACACCGCTGGTTCACTCACTATTTTTAAGTGTACTATCGATCGCGTGATATGACGTCATGACGTATACCAAACTGACGTTACCTGAAAAATCTATCCAAGATGGCTACCCTTGCGACCGACGTATCGAGCATGAAACAACTTCTAAGTAAACCAAAACACTTCAAAACTGTTTTGCTTGTAAGAATATCATATTACGCGTCATATTTGATTGTTAGACAAGGCTATGTTGCAAGCACGCAGTTTCACGGTGCCACGCACATTTTTTTATGCGCGAAAGCTTGATTTCCGTCAGTCCGCCTGCTCATGACAGATAATATTCTGTGTACTGTTAATGTCGTGGCAAGGCAATAATGTTAACGTTAGTCAATAACTCTTTTCAGCAGGCGATATTCCTTCTGTTTTTTGAGTGTGTTGCTGCTGTTTGTGTTAAAGGAGAATTCCGGTCAATGCCAACACATAGCTCTGTTGTTTGGAAATTTGGAGTGCTGTCAGTAGCAACAAAAACAAAAACAATCGGTGCTTCCTACACCGTGTAATCCTCCTGCTAGAGTTAGCACTCAACAGGCTTAAACAGGGCAAGTTTTAAACTAGTCAATTGTCAAACTCATACAATCCAATATTCCAAAATGATTATTTTCTACAAAACAACGATTTGCAGTTATGTCCTTAGTAATGACTATGTAGAAACCTGTAACCTGACACCACAGTGGAGCCAGCAGAGCTACAAGAGTTAAAGAGCTATTGCACATAGGTATCTAAGCAACAGTGGGCTCTTGAACTTTTGACCTGCTGCAGCCGGGGGCTCTGCTCTTCTGGCTACACTGTGGTGTTAGGTTGCAGCTTGTTTTTACATAGTCCTTACTAAGAGTTGAAAGACTACTTTATGGCTTTACTATTAAGTTAACAGGCGTGTGTGTTCATGTTCATTTCCTAAGCTTCTGAAATACAAACATATTTGGACTAGCCTACTTTTTTTTAAAGCTTGTGCGCCCCTGAGCACCCACAGACGAAAACTGTAAATTGGCGGTGATTTGAAATTGTGCAAACAGCCTTTTCAAGACATTTGGGATAAAGGAGTGGTAGCATGCAAGCTCCTAAATTGATGCTCATCTGAGAAATGGAGTTTTGGTTCATGTTCAGCTTCGGCAGCTTTACCTATGCTAAAATATACGACCGAGGAAGCCTAGTGACGAGTCCATACAGCAACCAGCTCATGTGTTGAATTTGTTATTGCCCAGTGTGTTTTGTTGAATGGTCTCAATGTTTTACTGTTTTATTTAATGTGAATACTAGTTTAATAGAGGAGTAACTTCGTATTTGAAGTAATGCAGTAATGCAGGAAGTGTGCCTTTAGTTTCTATGGTTATTGTGTTTCCACAACAAAGTAGAATCTACTGAAATGGCCACCATCTAGGTGAAGTGTGATGTGTAAGATGATAAGGCAGAGGTTAAGTCATGGCTGTAAAAAAAAAACACTGGCTATCTGTACATGTTTGCCAAGCGCAAACCAGAACAGAAGGCATCAATACATTGTTGGGGAGGGTCATGCCTTTTTCCCAATCATTTTGGAGGGTCATAGAAAAATGTACTGCTGGTGATTGGAGGCTCAAGTCTATTTTGACTAAAGATCCCAAGACTCCTCTGGTAGCCACTTAAATAAAAAATGAAGAGTTCCTAAGGTGTGTGAGAAAAGCCAGTGTGTCAGGGAATCTAAGGGAACAGTACCTAATTTAAACAGGGTGCTTATTAATCCATTATAAGAGTAGGATTGTCTATTCTATCCACCACCTGCAAACCATATTCTCAGGCAGTTGGCTTGGAGTGGCTGTTTTCAGTCATTCTGTAGCCTTTTTAACTTTGGCAGTTAATACTGAAAACACCAAACTGCCTTCATCCTATGAGTAAACCCCTGCCTTCTCTTATAAAGATTTTGTTAATGTCAACTTCTCTATCTTTTGAAAAAGAAAAAAAAGAATCCTGACCTTTATCCACAGATGTGGATATGTTTCCCATACATATAATTTATTCTGTTGGCCAAATAACTTTCCCCTAAAGGTTTTGTTCTATGTTTTTCCTGTAAATGTCTGCGGAAATGCAGTTGAAAGTGCATTTTGATTGAAAAATCTCTCAAGAGTTGTATATAAAAAAAAAGTGACTTTCTTATTCTGTAGTGAGCATTTTTTTGCAGCAAACTCTCTACTGTCAGAGAACAGCCGGCAACCTTAAACCCTCCGGGTCAACCAACCCAAAATTCTAAAACAGATTATTTCCTGGGCTGTCTTAATTTATGGTGTGGGGTGTTGGCCTACTCCACTGTAGAAGGACATGCTGTAATGGATGTCATGTTTCAGGCATATTTCTAAATGAGTTCTAGATGTGGCACAGAATGCGTAAAATCATACTTAAGCAGTGTATTTAAGCAAACTCGGGTGAACATGAGAGTATTGTTGGACAGTAAAAAGGTGGATTATGCTTCTTAAATTGTTTGAGAAGTTTCTATGGAATTCCTTTACTACCAACTTTTTTACCCAGCTTTGTGATATTTGGGTGACATATCACTTAGAAGACCCTTTCACATGGTTTAATTCTTCCTGGAAATGATCAGGTGTGTGTTATCAAGTGTGTTATGATTTAGTCCAACACATTTTTGGACAAGCTAAAAACAGAAAATAGCACATGCGCCAATTGTGATCTTTCATGCCTTCATTAGGGAAGCCTGACCCATAGACTGGGCATTACTCATCTACCTTTGTTAACTAAAAGCCACCTACTCAGTTCCACTTAGATCCATAGATCAGTGAGTGCACTGAACAGACATTCCTGGCAGGGCATGGCAACAACAAAAAAACCAGCCAGCCTACCACTGTGTTTTGAATGAGGAAATAGCCAGAAAGGCACAGCATGATTTGCATTTCCTCAGTAGCATTTACAAACAGCACCCAAATGTTTATGAGACATAAATATTGCTGCTCATTCAGAAAAGTGACTGGATCAACTCATTTGTTTGTCCTGTTTGTTTGTTTTCAAAGTAGTTGTGCTTTTTCCCATTTTTCTTGGGATCAATAAACATCTATCTATCTATCTATCTATCTATCTATCTATCTATCTATCTATCTATCTATCTATCTATCTATCTATCTATCATCTTTTCCTGACTAAAGTCCTGGTGGAAGTTAAGCATCTGATAGATGATTGCATTGCAGATGGTTTGACTCAAGTGCTTTTTAAATATTAAACACAATATGGCCTAAGCCAAATTTAGAGCACTACATTTCAGCATTCAGCATAGACTACTTCATATGGACATCTCATTCGGTACATTTTCAACTAAGCAGTACATACAATATCTTGTCACAATGTGTTTTCTGCACAGTGGAAAGAATCACAATTTAATGGGTAAATTCATTACTTTTCAACCAAGGATATATTAAAATTGTCTTCCCTATTATTCCTTCTGGGTATCTGTTAAAAGTTTAATGGCAATCCATTCGATAGTTGTGGTGGACCCACTGTCAAGGGATGACATTGCCATAACTAGAGCCAAAAACTAAATAAATGAGTGGAGAAAAACCCTGATGAATACAGATGCTTTTAGGGCAGGAAGGGTCACTGAATGGTTTGATGATTATGAAAATGATGTGAATCATATCCCATGGCCTTCCTAGGTCTCAACACAATTCAGTACCACTGGGAGATTTTATACCGACATGTTTGACAGTCTATATCAGGTTGTACCAACGTGTACCTATTTTATTTAAATAAAAAAAATCCCAAAAATAACTTAAAGGAAAGCATGATTTTTGTGTCCCTTTTTATCAATGGAATGGAGTCATGTCTGACAATCCAGTGAGCTTAAAGCAACTGCAGAATGCTTAGTTTGTCAAAACTGAAACTATGGCAGAGGATTTTAAAATAAAACATCATGATAAACCATCTTATAATAAAGTCTGGTGTTGAGGAAAGTGGTAACAGGACAGCTAAGGTTTACCAACCCATAGGTAAATAAATGATTCAGACAGTCAATAAAAATATTTAGCCGATGGATCCATGCCAGTGAAACAATATAAATTTTAAAGGACTTGTTAGAAATTTCAAAGTGTCCAGTTCAAAACCTATTTGCAACTATTACTTGCTCAGCAGCAATCTCCCCTTTTAGAGGTAGCGTCTCTCAATGACAGGCTGCGTTGTGTCTTTAATTTGCAATTGGTTTCGCACATGTCCATGATCAACAGGAGGATTATGTTTTCCAGTTCCCACCTGGTCTCATGCCATCTACATGAACTGACAGCTTAGAAGAAAACCACCCTTTCCTAGTAACGCTGTTGCTAAGGCCTTTGTGGAAAACATACAGACTATGTAGCTAATTTGTGAAGCGTGATGAGAATTGAGAGCCCTCAAAATGCAAAACAGGAAGAACAACTCTTGACGAGCTCTACACTGACATTTCCTAACCTGAGCACTTTATAAACATTTTGCATTTCCATGAGGCTGCTGAGGCATCCAAGGAAAGCAGGGGCCAGAGCAGGACGAATATGAAACACAAATGATGTCAAAGTGCATCATATGGAATTCTGATGAGATGAATTAATGTTGGATCTCATTATTTGAATTGGGAATGTAGGACACCTGCTCTTTTTGGCTCTGTATTATTTCCACACAAAATGTGAGAAGGTTTTAGTGCAGATCATTTTGGCAGACTGAGAAGAAAATATTTGTTTAACTACTGAGGTGTTTTGTATGAATTGCAGAAATATGGTCTGAAATATAAGTCTGGATCAGATCCTGGGTGCGTACGCTGAAGATTTTCCACTGCAACGAGAATGTTTTTCCCAGTCTGCAGGGCTAATGATCAAATTCTGGCTAAATGTTATTATCTTCTGCGACTCTTTCATTAAGAGAGGTCAAAGCCATTCTAATAGCATTGGCTCTGCCAAGGAACAACCCATTACAATTTAAGACATACTAACACATACACATTTGGACAAGTGCAGTGAGTAGAAATATCAATATAAGCTTTTAAGCTTAGCTGTGTTAGGTTGAATGCTAGTTAGCAGAATTTATCAGCTCCAGAAGTAGTTCCATGCACCTTCTGGTTGTTGAGCCTAAGAGTGTGCATTGCACATTTGTTACCTAACAGATAATAATTGACGGACTAGTTGTTTCTGCCATATTAATGCATCACCAGTTTTATCCTTTTTCCGATGTTTGTGTTTTTGATTGTCTTTATTTATTTATTTTTTTGTATGCATTGCAGCTTTCAGCTCTAACATTCTGGCAGTGCACCACTGCTGTCTGGTCATCATTTATGCTGACAGGATGCACACAGATGCTTTCTGCCACAAAATGACAGAAAAATTATTACATCTCTTGAAGGAATAGGAATTAGTTATAAATACAGCACTGTGTATGTTTACGTCCTATTGTCATTTTGTTATTTGTCTTTATTTAGCATACTACTCATCATGATTTTACAAATATTTACAAAATATTTAATTTAAAGAATTTGAACATTGGGTGGTGATGGCATAGTGGATATGACATATGCCTTTCGTGTGGGAGACCTGCGTTCGATTCCCACTGCGAAAATTAACCAATGTGTCCCTTAGCAAGACACTTAACCCCTAGTTGCTCTGGGTATATATATATATATAGCAATTGTAAGTTTGGCTTTGGATAAAAGCCTCAGCTGAATGATATGTAATTGGCATTCATCCTAATTTGGCACCCTTTCATGGCAGTATTTTGTAATTGTGATTAAGTTATTTCACCAATCAGGTTCTTTTCCATCAGTTGTTACATTATTTTGACCAGTCCCAGTATGCTGAGTATAAAATACTTGTGATACTTTTGAATCAGCAACCTGAAATATTGATTTCAAAAACATCTTTTAATAAGACAATTATACAAATTACACCAATTATTAAATTATTGAAATTTCACTTTTTAATTATAAGCAATCCAAACAAAAGTATAGAGTAAACATTTATGGTAAAATGCCGTGTGTGTGTGTGTTTGTGAGGATGCATATCTGTAATTGCCAATGCATGCAGTTAATCAGCAGATAGAAATTAAAAATCTTACCTGTGCAGATGTGTAAAATTGTAGATACTTTAACGCTTTTTTTCTTCTTCACTCCTTCACTCCTCCTCGAGTCAGAAAGGCTTTCTTGCAGCTTATATAGAAGTCCACTGTTATGTGAGGAGTCAAGCAGGGAGACGGTGTTGTCTCAATCAGCACTGACTGAAAGTGGCGTAGAGAGAAAGGGACCCACATAACCTTTCTCCCTGAAATCCTCAAATCCTGCCTCCTCTCCCACCCATCTCCTTTACTTTGCCTGCATCCACACACACACACACACACACACACACACACACACACACACACACACACACACACACACACACACACACACACACACACACACACAAAAACGCACACTACATGTATCTCTCGCAACATGCTGTGATGACACCAGTGAAGCAACCTATTATTTGCCCACAGGGAAAAGGGCAGCCTATGGGCAGCCTATTTTTTTTTTGTTTTAATTGCTGTAAGACAGCATTGATTGCTTTCTAATTCTACCACAACAGAAGAGGAAAGAGGGCGAAAATGAGAATCTGTAAGAAAAAGGAGAGAATCATATTTACTGTGTTGTCTCCGGGGAAAATGTCGTTATTACAGCAAAAAAAAGATGCATAGGCAAATAAGTGAGAAAGACATCAGCTCAATTTAATAACAAAAAAAAATTGATATTATCTTCACATTTTTATGTCAAATCAGTCCAAAATACAAAATCCATAAGCACAGTTTTAAAATAATTTACACAAAGAAATGTGAGGCTGTGAGTCTGTCTATACCAGGCACTTGTGCCGACACTCCGCCACCAAATATCTTTGAACTGTCCTTTTGTAGTGTATTGCCCATACAAAGGACCCCCTGCTGACACATTGACAGCTGCTTAGAAAACGACCTCAAATAATATTCACACTCTGAGCTGTTTCTTTCTATCACTCTCTCTCTGTCTCTCTTTCTGCTATAGGCTGCTCCTTATCACTATTGTTGAACACATGATGAGGATCTGACACCATTTCACACCATTGGGAGCTGGATTCAATACAAGATGGACCACTCAATTTTGTCTCTCAGACAGATCTGAGCCGAAAAAGAGAGATGGATACGCGAAAGCAGCTGAAATGGATTGTCATATTTTAGATATAGACTGCATAATATATATCTGAAAATCTGAAAGAAAACAAAATATGGAAAGCTTTCCGATCACAGGGGACTGTAAAGGCAGAGGTATCCAGGAGATTTTCATCTGTAGTACTGAAAGTAAGACTTACTTGAATGGTAAAAATAAACACACACCATCAAACGTGCCCCTAAATGTGATATGTTTGATATATCTGTTTATGTTTTAAATGTATATATCAGGCCCCTTGGACTGAATAGTAATTATGGTTGCTTCAGTTCTCTGCTAATGTATACATTGCAGCTTGTTTTGCCGCTGACGACTACAGTGATCTCAGGTTGGAAAAAAAATAAATGGTAGTTACCCTTTAATTGGTTGAGTGTGTATACAGTCAGTGTATGTGCATGTTTGTATACAGCCAATGTAACAATTGTTTGAAATGATTTTGGCTTTTGGGACATCTGTACACTATTGAAAACAAACTTGCAGCTATATGTTTGATGTTTGTGAAAGAATGGATAATTGTACTGCTTTGGGGTTTGAACAGTTATAAAAGAGGAGATTAGAGAAGAAATCACTCTTGTATTATAAGCTTGCGTGTTTTGTTTTAGTTTTGGAGAAATGTGACAAAGAAATGTATTTGAGTGGAAGTATAAAGTAGAGTGTAAATAGAGTGTAATTTTGATTGCCAATTTGACATTCATTGCCAGTAAAGGAAATGGACAATGTGACGTTGGAGATTTCCCATAGACAGTGAAGTCTATTAAAAGCACTTTCCCGGTGATTGCTGAGCATTACTGCGCAGCCTCCAACTGAGGTTGATAACGTAGATGTGACATGAGCAACTGGTCTGAAAGTTGTAATTCTTCTGGTAGCTGTGCCAAGAGAAATCTCAGTCATTCTAAATCTTGTAGAAACAGACAGTAGGATTAGAGCAACTTTTGGTAAGTATTCTGATTATTTGGTCATGTTGCATAGTATTTATATATTTAAAAATATAACAGCAGTATGCCATATGAAGTTAATACATATATCATTAGCATGATGAAATTAGGCATTGGTAAAGATAACTTGCTTGCGCATGTTGTTGTATAACGTTAATGGCCGGCGACTATAACCACAGAATGGTGTTAACTTTTATCTACATCACAAGAGAAATGGAGGAGACATATAAAACAAATGAGTAAATTGCTTTGGATGAAAACTCCTGCTTTGGCCTGTTAAATAACAGATAATAGATGGACAATAACACATTTCATCAACATCTATAACTAACGGTTGCCCTTTTCACTTTTCTTTCCTCATAGGTTCAAATACTAATGTAAGCTGCACAACTTAGCCCACACCATGCATAACAACAAAGGTAAGCCATGTAGCTATAGTATAATTTAGATTAAAGTCGAATATGGACATTAACACTTTTACTGTACGAGAGAATAAAGTAATAAATGAAATTTGTGTAATACCTATATTGTCATATTCATATTTTAATGAACAGATAAGAGCAATTAATGTGTTTATTGTATATTATATCTGCATAAAATTTTTTCTGTTTTGTTCAGATTGGGAGAAATCAATGGCCCGAGACAAGTTACTTGTGTGTATGTGTAATGTGTACCGACACTGACAAACCATTGTTCTGATTGTGGTTACTGTATGCTACATGTCCAATGATTTGGATCATGGGCAGTGGTTACATTCAACGTGGGGGGGGAGTGGGCCAGAGAGACCATGGGGGCCAATCTTGGCCTAGCGGCCAAGGTTCACTTGTTTGGCTGGGGTGGACTTTGAGGGCCGGACTCTTTCTGATGTCCTGCTGATTCACTGCTGCAGGAACAACTTGGGATGCAGGAAGAGCATCAATCTCGTTGTAGCTTTGAAGCAGGATCTGCAACATCTCCAAAGTTTCGTTAAGCCAGTTCCGTTTTAGAGTAGCCTGAAAAAGATTTCAGATATAGCTTTACTTAAAGCCATATTTTACTCTTTTTCAAGCTGCTCTAAAAAGTACTCCTACTGTTAGGCCAGCTTCATTGCAAGTCTGGGAGATACATCACATATCCAGTGAGTCTCTCAGGTAATATCGGAGCATTCTGATGTAGGAGTTTTAAATTAAGGGTTTGAAAGTAAAGCTATGTTTACATTTTTTCAGGCTGGTAAAGCTATATTATAATCTTTTTAAGGCAACTGTAAAAACGGAATCCTCCTGTTAAGTGAGCTTCATTCCAAGTCTGCGAGAGACATCACATATCCAGTGTGTGTCTCAGGTAAAATCAGAGAATTCTAATGTAGGATTTTAAAATTAAAGTCGACAATGTCCAAGTACAGCCATGCTTGAAATGTTTTTTTCAGGATGTTAAAGCCATATTCTATTCTTTCTCAGGCTACTGTTAAACGTAATCCTCCTGTTAAGCCAGCTTTATTCCAAGTCTGGGTGAGACATCTCATATCTAGTGTGTCTGCCAGGTAATATCAGAGTATTCTGATGTACGATTTTAAAATTAAGGCTGACGAAATACATATCCAGTGCGTCTTTCAGTGCGTAGGATTTTAAAATTAAGGGCTTATAAGTAAAGCTATATTGATATTTTTCAGGCTGTTAAAGCAGTATATTACTCTTATTTAGGCTTATTAAGAAATCCTGCTGTTAAGCCAGCTTCATTCTAACT
This sequence comes from Etheostoma perlongum, assembly GCA_026937815.1. Taxonomy (NCBI): domain Eukaryota; kingdom Metazoa; phylum Chordata; class Actinopteri; order Perciformes; family Percidae; genus Etheostoma; species Etheostoma perlongum. Next base: position 14,191,449 of record CM049373.1, read on the forward strand.
CTGGGTGAGACAACACATATCCAGTGTGTCACTCAGGTAATATCGGAGCATTCTGATGTAGGATTTTTATTCCAAGTCTGGGTGAGACAGCACATATCCGGTGTGTCTCTCAGGTAATATAGCAGCATTCTGATGTATCCTCCTGTTAACCCTCTGGGTTATTAGAATATTTGGTGGTCAGTGATGTCACTTGAATGTTAATAATGGTTATAGGACCTTAAAGACAAATAAATAAATAAAATGGAACATGAATCACACAGATATGTATTGATATCACAGACAGAGCAGTAAAACCTAAGACATTTTACTCTCTAAAACACTTCTCATATGTCTTGGGAGTCACACTGTGAAGAAATAATCATTATAACTTATCTAGTTGACAAAATACATTTTAAAGAAAGACGCTTTTGGCCTCATGACATTTACTTATACCAATAATCAACATAATAATGTCAGATTCATTGATATTACACCCACAGCAATGCTACTCACGCATTTGTGTGTCTAAAACAGTTATCCTATATGCAGAAATAAACATAATAAACATAACTCATATAAAGCACATACTATTTATATTTCTTCAAAAAAGGCCCAAATATATGCCAAATCTCAAACCAGTGGGGCCATTCTCTTCTATAAAACGGTAGATATCTATCGTGTTCCGCTATAGCATCTTTGATCGCATACAAGACTAGTGTGACCATAGTGTGACTGGGAAGATTGACCTCTTTAGGACTCCATACTCTTTGGGTGACGTTGTCTCCCATACATGGGCATGCTGGTGCCTGTGTTTCTGTAAACTGAGAGAAGACAGACGGAGCCGGGAGCTAGCGGAAGAATTGAGCAAAAACATGATGAATTATGGACATAAAGTGGATAAATCTTGGATGTAACGGTTTGGATTTAACACTTAACGGCCCCAAAAAAGGCACAAGTTCCAGGCTGGATAGAAAATCACCTGTAGAGGCTAGGAAGACCTGGAAAAGACCTCCGTAACCGCTAACTCGTTAGCTTTTAGCTGCAGCTTTTGTTAAGTCTCTATCATTTATGGTTATTAAATGATTAAACTATGAATCAGAGGTGCTGTTTTTGCCCGAGTCTCTCGGGTTCAGAGGGTTAAATGTCCAAGTAAAGTTATATTTCAAATCTTTTTAAGGCTGTTAAAGCCATATTTGACTCTTTTTCAGGCTACTGTAAAACGGAATCCTCCTGTTAAGCCAGCTTCATTCCAAGTCTGGGAGAGACATCACATAGCCAGTGTTTCTCTCAGGTAATATTGGAGCATTCTGATGTAGGATTTTAAAATTAAAGTCTACAATGTCCAAGTACAGGTATACTTGAAACATTTTTTCAGGCTTTTAAAGCCATATTTTACTCTTTTTCAGGCTACTGTAAAACGAAATCTTCCTGTTAAGCCAGCTTCATTCCAAGTCTGGGTGACACATCAAATATCCAGTGTGTGTCTCGAGTAATATTGGACCATTCTGATGTAGGATTTTGAAATTACAGCTTCATTCCAACTCTGGGTGAGACAACACATATCCAGTGTGTCACTCAGGTAATATCGGACAATTCTACGGTGGCCGACACGGGCAAACGCCCTGCAACTGCAGAAAACACATGCAAATAGACAGAACACGAGCAAATTAAGAAAACAACTTCATTAACACATGCGCAGCATTCAGCAACCACAAAAACAAATGCAAAAAACCCCCGCTGCATCAGATTCCACAACGGAACTGCTCCAGGCCTCTAGAGGGAGCGCTAAGTGGAACAGCTGGATCTTCGACCCCAAGGGAGAGAGAGAGAGAGAGCGCTATGCCTTTTTATTAGAGTCTGGTATGAACCTGGAGCCTGGAGACTTCCCATCTCATGCCTCCCGTCTATAGACTGCATGTTAAATTAATATTATATATATAATATATGAATTATATATAGTCCATGCTCCCGTTTCATGTCCTCCCGACTGTTGCCATCACGAGCTTTTCAAAATAAAAGCTTGCGTCTGGTCCACTATGTCTTGTAGGCTACTTTGGTGTTTTGGATGTTTTTGAACTAACCAGTACAAAAGTCCTGCTAATGAATACAACTTTTTCAGCAGATGTTTTACTTACAACACGATGGAGTTAGCAGTTTTGTGTTTATATGTTTGGATTTATTCAGTTTGATAAATCCCACAGTCTCTATCTCAATGAGGGACTAGAAATCCTGTAGTTTGTTTTTGTTTTCAAGAAAGAATTGCTCCAGAATATAAATACAGATTTTAAGCCCTTGAATTCAAAATCCCACATCAGAATGGTCCGATATTACCTGAGAGACACACTGGATTTGTGATGTCAAGTCAAGTCAAGTCAAGTCAAGTTTATTTCATCCATAAAAATGGAAATTACAGTGCTCACACTCGCCATCTTACCCATAAAAACTAGAAATAAATACAATACCACAAATACACTAAAATATTTTACATAAATACAATGAAAAAAAAAAAAAAAACTTATAAAAATGTACGTTTAAAGTGCTTGTTGTGCTGTCGAATCGCCTGAGGTATAAAAGAAAGAGCATATCGCTTGGTTTGTGTCACAGGAGGTCTTAGCCTACCACTACGCTCTATAACTCTGCTGATCAGATTACCATGAAGAGGGTGACCCGGGTCTCTCGTTATTTTCTGTGTCATTTTTACCAGATGATCGTCATATACCTGATCCACTGTATTTAACTCTCCCACCATTTTCCCAGCCCTTTTAGTCACTCTATCAATCCTGGCCTTCTCAGTTAACCCAGCATTTCCCCCCCCACCCCACCACACAGTAACTCCAAACACTACATACGACTAAAAAACATTCTCACCACATCCGTATTCACCTTAAAAGACTGCAACTTCCTCATACAGTAGACCCGTGGACTTAATTTTTTCATCAATGAGTCAACATGATCAGACCATGTTAGCCTGTCGTTAAAAACAATGCCCAAATACTTGTATGTGTTTACTCTTTCTATTTCTACACCTTTGATCTCCACTGCCTCTGCTCTGCTCTGAGCTTATTTCTCCTGTAATGTATAATTAATTCTTTAGTTTTCTTAACATTGAGTTCCAGGAAATGCTTATCACAGTAATCAACAAAGGCTTTTATCTCATTTTGATAGTAACTATAGTCATCATTTTTAATGAGCGCTGTGTCGTCAGCAAATTTAACAACCTGACAGCTAGCCTGCTGTGGACGGTAGCTTGCTGTGTAAATGGTAAAAAGAAAAGGAGATAAAACTGTTCCCTGAGGTGACCCTGTGTTTGACATAATATTGTCTGACTTAACTTTTGAGTTTAAAAGAGTTTAGTTTAAATTGAGACCTGTTTTCTAAAAAATTTAAAATGAACAAGATAAAAACACCTGGAACTTTCATCATCAAAAGCTTATTTACAAGGCTGTGTGGTTGTATTGTATTGAACGCTGAGCTAAAATCATAATATAGAATTCTCACACACCGTCCCCCTGCATCCAGGTGAGCATAGACACTGTCCAATTTACAGACAATAGCATCCTCTGCCCCTCTCCCTTTCTGATAAGCAAATTGGCAGGGGTCGAGATACTGCTCCACATGGGGCTTCAGACTATTCAACATGATTTTCTCACATACCTTCATAGCTATGGAGGTTAGAGCCACTGGTCTTAGATCATTCATACACTCAAAGGCTTTGTTTTTAGGTACTGGTATAATACAAGATTGTTTCCATAAATCAGGCAACACTTTATGAGAGAAACAGTAATTAAAAATACTTGAAAAAATATTTGCCAACTGAAAAGCACTGCCTTTTGATACTTTTGGAGACAGTCCATCTGGGCCTGCTGCTTTGGTAGCTTTTAGCCCCATAAACATACCATATACCTCCTGATTTGTTGTTTCTAGGGTATAGTCATCACCCTCTGTGCTCTCAATCATTTCCCTAAGTCTTTGTCTTTCATCAGAAAAGTCTATTTTGTCAAATCTATTATAAAAATGATTTAAGTTATTAGCATATTCTCTTGTGCCATTTAACTGAAAACTATTTACCTTCCCTTTCCCTGCATAACCACTCATTAACCGCATTCCTTCCCAGACTTTCTTCATATCATTTATTTTAAAATAATTTTCTATTTCGCATTTATACCGATGTTTCTCTTTATTTATCTCCTTTTTAAGATCTTTGTGGATCTTTTTCAGTGTATCTTTGTCTCCCCTAGAAAAGTATTTCCTTTTGTCATTAATTAACCTTTTAATCTCAGCATTCATCCAGGGTTTACAATTTGCATATATCTTAACCCTCTTTTCCTCTACAACCACATCATTACAAAAATTTATATACCCACATACGGACTCAGTAAGTTCATTTATATCCTTGGCACTATTTTCAAAAACCGCCCAGTCCGTATTTTCGAACGCATCTTTCAGTCTCTCAATCGCGTCTTTTGAAATCTTTTTCACCGTGATCGTTTCCTTTTTGTTCCTCTTTACGAGTGGGAGATATTTGGGACAGAGCCGGATCAGGTTATGGTCCGCCTTGCCCAGACTTGGCAGACTTCTGGACATATACGCATCCTTAATCTTAGTGGTCTTGTATTGCATCTAACATGTTGGTAGTAGTGTGACCCACTTGACTTTATGATGCAATGGTTAAAATCCCCAGTTATCACAACAAACGCGTCAGGGGACTCAGTCTCAATCCTGTGCACGGCCGCTTGTATCTCCTCGGCCGCATCCTTAGCCACATTTCTATGTGGCACATAAACTGCCATCACAACCACATGTGAAAATTCGCGAGGGATATAATATGGGCGGACCCTAACAGTCAGTATCTCAGAGTTTGGGGTACAGGTGTGTGTCTTAATGGACATGTTATTTGGGTGACAATATTCCTCATTCACATACACCATAAGTCCACCGCCTCCTTTCTTCCCCGAATCTTCTGTTCTGTCCCCACGGAAAGCTTTAAATCCATCCACTGCAACTAGTTCATCAGTGTGATTTCTGTTGAGCCATGTTTCGGTAAACACCATCAAACTTATTGATCTATATTCGTGGAGGAACAGAGCATTAGCCCTCAGTTCATCCATTTTGTTCCCAATTGACTGCACATTTCCCATGATCATAGACGATCATAGTCTCACCCAGACTTGGAATGAAGCTGGCTTAATAGGAGGATTCCTTTTTAGAGTAGCCCGAAAATGAGCAAAAATATGGCTTTAACTAACAACCTGATAAAGATTTCAAATACAGCTTTAATTAGACATTTAAACCTTACATTTTAAAATCCTACATCAAAATGATCCAATATTACCTGAGTGGCACACTAGATATGGATTGTCTCACCCAGAGTTGGAAGGAAGCTGGCTTAACAGGAGGATTCTGTTGTAGTGTAGCCAAAAATAGAGTAAAAAATGGCTTTAACAGCCTGAAAAAATGTCAATATAGCTTTACTTTTAAGCCCTTATTTTTAAAATCCTACATCAGAGTGGTCCGATATTAACATAAAATATGGCTTTAATTAACAACCCGATAAATATTTCAAATATAGCTTTACTTGGACATTTAAGCCTTTAATTTTAAATCCTACATAAGAATGCTCCGACATTACCGGAGTGACAAACTGGAAATATGGTGTTTCACCCAGAGTTGGATTGAAGTTGGCTTAACAGGAGGATTCCTTTTTAGAGTAGCCAGAAAAAGAGTAAAATATGGCTCTAATAAAGTTTTTGGAGCTCTTTCCTGCCTGCTGTCGCTCTGCTTTTGGGTCCTCCTTCCTCGTGTCCCGTAACAGAAATTGTGATCCATTTAAGGCTATAACAGAGCTGGTACAGCTGGAATAGTTTAAAAAAAAATCTATTCAGGAAAACTACTCACTCCACAATATTCACCATAGACTAGGGACAGCCGTAAGTGTAACAACCTTAGACACGACTGAATAGAGAGGGAAAGTGAGTACAAAATAAAACAGAAAGTGCACAACAAGACTAGACATCAGTGACTTAACTTAACAAAGTTGATGAGACATAACAATAAGCTGTCTATTGATTAGTTTCTTCTTAGAGCAAGTGCATTATATGATGAAATGTGCAGAATCATCTATCCTTTTGCTGTATGATTTGCCCTTTTACTATAAAAATTGTGAATGAATTACAGTGCTGCTGACAATTTAACAGAAAATTAGGTTTTTAGTTGAGTTTATTTTCTACCTTTTCGGCAGCTGTGGGTTTTCATTAATTTCAGTTTGGAATGAAAATCAATTGGCAGGTACTTATATCTTGCTATTCTGAGGTTGGTAGACGCTGTTGTTTAATCAGTCGGTTCACTCTTGCTCGCTGGATAAAAAGGTTAAAGTTATGTATCAGAGTTAGCGTACACAGGAACAGTGGTTTGCTGGCTAATAACAACTGAGGATGCAAATCTATCAGAGCTATAAAACACCTTAAAAGAAATTGGGCCTGATATTGATGTTGCTTTTGAACTTATTTGAGGTGTCAGAGTGACCGACTAATGTACTTCAGAGTTCTTAAATTAGTTTTTAAGTGTTGACAAATAGGGCAGCACAGATCCAGTATCATTCACAAGCAGAGCTATTATGGAGCTTGTACAGTGACAATAACATGCGGTATTGAAAATACAATTTGGCATTGAAACAAGAAATATTAGCACTGAAAAATATCAGTTGCACTGATATATAAAACACAAACATCAAAAAGTAATAATCTCACAATCCTAATATAGTATTTCACTTTGACATTTGTTTGCATTATGTGTCTTTTTAGTGACAGTTTTTTTTTACGCTGTCAAAATTTTTACAATGTCACTGGTTTTCAGTTTCAACTTTCTGTCACTGTTTTGGCGTAGGGAGGAGGCTACTGGCAAGAGACCGCACCTCCACAGGAATCCTCATAGATGTGTTAAAACCACATATCTGCAATTTCTTCCTCAACTTCACCTCTCAAGTAAGGCTGTTTATCTCTACCATTGTTTCACATAGAAGCAGGCTGGCTTAGTGTTAACTTTTAATGTAGGCCTAAACTGTGCTGTTTTGTCAGAAGATAGATAGATAGATAGATAGATAGATAGATAGATAGATAGATAGATAGATAGATAGATAGATAGATATTTATTGATCCCAAGAAAAATGGGAAATTACAATATACATAAAATAATAATAATAGGAATAAAATAAAATTAAAAAAAATTTGACAGAGACCAGTGAAAGAAAAAAGAAGCACTTTTCCGGTGATGTCTAGGCATTACTGCGCAGCTTCCAACTGGGCTTGACAACGTAGTTGTGACGTGGGCAAATGTTAGGTTCAAAGCCTTGAGTGAAAATTTTACTCACGGACACAGACTTGCCTTTTCTGCTTTGCAAAGGGGATGAGAACTGAAAAAACATTCAGCAGTCTTCCAAAGCTCTCATCCCCTGCTCTGCCGTTTTATTCAGTGTGTGTAAACAGAAAGTTGATTTACATGAATGGATGTAGTATATAGTTGTTTTACATAAATATGGGTTAGTATATCATATTATTTGCTTTACTATTGGTTGAGCTGTAGCTGGGCGTATTAGGCAAGTTTAAGTTTAACATAGTTCACTGAAGTTGAATAAAGAAACAATAGCTCTTTTTTCACACATCTTATTATCTTATTATCTTATTCTGCTTGGCTCTCCTTGTCTCAATATTTTTCTTTATTTCTCAAAGTTTCAAATATTCACATGATAACTATTAAACAATATAATTTTGTTAAGTTCCCACAGCAAAGTCTTCTGGTAGCTGTGCCAAGAGAAATCTTAATCATTCCCAATCAACAGAGACGGAGAGAGCGTAGGTAAATGTTAGGAAATTACATAGGCACAGTCTAATTATTGCTAACTAACATGCTAGTTAACATTAGTAATTAAAGCTAAACAGGTAATGGAAGCCCACACGGTTTGCGTGCTTCTCCCGACAATACGGTGATTTGTCAACTATGTGACGGTAAGTCGCGTGGTTAGGATGCAATTGTTAGCCTATTTTTACAAAAACATCTGCTGCGGAGCCATAACATGAGGAACAAGGTTATGGAGCCTTTTATACATTGTTGTGTTTCTTTGAAATAAACAACGGACAAATAGAGTCTTGACACGCTTCAGATGTAAAGTTATTCACTTTCAAAGGGATGGTAACTGCAGGTGATGGCTTTGTAGAATTAAAATGGCACCATGGGAGCTACGCTTAGAGAGGAGACGCTAACCCCCCTTGGTTTTCCTATGGAGGTGCGATCTCTTGCCAGTAGCCTATGTTACCCATAAACCACGCCCTCTCCTCCCTATGCCAAAACAGTGACATTGTAAAATATCTTGACAGCGTAAAAAACTGTAGATTGACATTTAAAAACCTATAATAATGCAAATAAAAAGTGAAATGGTAAAGTGAAATAATATAATAGGATTGTGAAATTATTACTTTATTATTTTTGTGTTTTATATATAAGCTTCAATGCCAAATTTTATTTTCAATACCACAGGTTACTGTCACTGTTCTAGCTCCATAAGCTATAGAGAAGGTACTGATAGACTTAAAAGTTTGGACACACCTTCTCATTCAATGAGTTTCCTTTATTTTCATGACTATTTACATTGTAGAGTATCACTGAAGGCATCAAAACTATGAATGAACACATATGGAATTATGTACTTACCAAAAAAGTGTGAAATAACTGAAAACATGTCTTATATTCTAGTTTCTTCAAAGTAGCCACCCTTTGCTCTGATTACTGCTTTGCACACTCTTGGCATTCTCTTGCTGAGCTTAAAGAGGTAGTCATCTGAAATGGTTTCCCAACAGTCTTGAAGGAGTTCCCAAAGATGCTCAGCACTTGTTGGCCCTTTTGCCTTCACTCTGCGGTCCAGCTCACCTCAAACCATCTCGATTGGGTTCGGGTCCGGTGACTGTGGAGGCGCAGCACTCCATCACTCCCTTTCTTGGTCAAATAGCCCTTACACAGCCTAGCAGTGTGTTTGGGATCATTGTCCTGTTGAAAAATAAATTATGGTCCAACTAAACGCAAATCAAATGGGATGTCGCATGTGACTGCAGGATGCTGTCGTAGCCATGCTGGTTCAGTATGCCTTCAATTTTGAATAAATCCCCAACAGTGTCACCAGCAAAGCACCCCCACACCATCACACCTCCTCCTCCATGCTTCACAGTGGGCATGTAGAATCCTTCCGGTCACCTTTTCTCCGTCGCACAAAGACACGGCGGTTGGAACCAAAGATCTCAAACTTGGACTCATCAGGCCAAAGCCCAGATTTCCAATTCAATTCAATTCAATTTTATTTATAGTATCAATTCATAACAAGAGTTATCTCAAGACACTTTACAAGGACCCAACAGTTTTAGTAGTTTCCTTTAGAGCAAGCAACAGTGCGACAGTGGCAAGGAAAAACTCCCCTTTGGGAAGAAACCTCGGACAGACCCAGGCTCTTGGTAGGCGGTGTCTGGTGGTTGGGGTTAGAATGAAGAGTGGCAATAACAGTCCCAAAAAAAACAAAGTAGTTTGTAGTAGTTCTTTGTAGTAGTTCATGGCATAGCAGGGCACTGTGCAGCATCACAAGGCACAGCAGGACGTAGCTGGGCACCGCAGATCGTGGCAGGGAAGGGAACGTGTAGCGGGACCATGGCGACAGCTGCAACCATGATTTTGGAGGCTCCCTGATCCGAGGAAACATGCTGGGAGAAAAAGAACAAAAGGACTCCGGGGAATGACTCCCCAGAGCTAGGTTAGTAACAAGCATTTCTGGGACATAGATGCACACAAAATAGGAAGATAGAAAGATAGGAGAGAGGAGCTCAGTGTGTCGAAGGAAGTCCCCCAGCTGTCTAAAACTATTACAGCATAACTAAGAGAGACAGGGTAAAGAGAGGAGCCTGGTCAGGCCAGAACTCTCCCCAACCGGATTGGGCTGTATGCCAAGTCTCCCTTTAGTTTTATTATAATCTTGATTATATGATAGATAGATCTGACAACTATGACGAGAAGGAGGTGGGCCGGGTTAGGCGGACGCCTATTTCCACTGGTCTAATGTCCATTCCATGTGTTTCTTGGCCCAAACAAATCTCTTCTGCTTGTTGCCTCTCCTTAGCAGTGGTTTCCTAACTTCTATTTGACCATGAAGGTCTGATTCACGCAGTCTCCTCTTAACAGTTGTTCTCGAGATGTGTCTGCTGCTAGAACTCTGTGTGGTATTCATCTGGTCTCTAATTTGAGCTGCTGTTAACTTGCGATTTCTGAGGCTGGTGACTCAGATTAATTTATCCTCAGCAGCAGAGGTGACTCTTGGTCTTCCTCTCCTGAGGCGGTCCTCATGTCAGCCAGTTTCATTGTAGCGCTTGATGGTTTTTGTGACTGCACTTGGGGACAAATTCAATGTTTTGCAATTTTCCGGACCGACTGACCTTCATTTCTTAAAGTAATGATGGCCACTCGTTTCTCTTTACTTAGCTGATTGGTTCTAGCCATAATATGAATTCTAACAGTTGTCCAATAGGGCTGTTGGCTGTGTATCAATCTGAATTCTGCACAACAAATCTGATGGTCCCAACCCCATTAATAAGGCAAGAAATTCCACTAATTAACCCTGACAAGGCCCACCTGTGAAGTGAAAAACATTTCAGGTGACTACCTTATGAAGCTCATTGTCAGAACACCAAGGGTTTGCAGCGCTGTCAAAAAAGCAAAGGAAGGCTACTTTGAAGAAACTAGAATATAAGACATGTTATCAGTTATTTCACCCATTTTTGTTAAGTACATAATGCCATATGTGTTCATTCATAGTTCTGATGCCTTCAGTGATAATCTACAATGTAAATAGTCATGAAAATAAAGGAAACGCATTGAATGAGGTGTGTCCAAATGTGTGATGGAAAAATCTCCAAAAGGCATCAAATGACAGGTTAGACATTTGTATAATATGTCACAAAAAGTTAGATTTTATTTCCATAATTTAAACTTTCAAAATAACAGAAAAAAAAATGGCGTCTGAAAAAGTTTGGGCACCCTGCAGAGTTTATAGCATGCACCGCCCCCTTTGGAAAGCTGAGACCTGACAGCGTCATGGATTGTTCTTAATCATTGTCTGGAAAGACTAGGTGTTGTCAATCTTAAAGTTTTAAATGCCCAGACTCATCTGACCTTGCCCCAACAATCAGCACCATGGGTTATTCTGAGCAGTTGTCTAGAAAACTGAAACTGAAAATAGTTGACGCTCACAAAGCAGAAGAAGGCTATAAGAAGATAGCAAAGGGTTTTCAGATGCCAATATCTTCTCTTCGGAATGTGACTAAGAAATGACAGGAACAGTGGAAGTTAAAGCAAGATCTGGAAGACCAAGAAAAATATCAGACAGCGCAGCTCGCAGCATTGTGAGAAAAGCAAGTCCAAACCCACGTTTGACTGCACGATCCATCCAGAAAGACCTGGCAGACACTGGAGTTGTGCTACACCATTTCACTATAAAGAGATACTTGTACAAATATGGTCTTCATGGAAGAGTCATCAGAAGAAAACCTGCTCTACGTCCTTGAAATTTGCAAATGAACATATAGACAAGCCTGATGCATAGTGGAAACAAGTTTTGTTGACCGATGAGGTTAAAATAGAACTTTTTGGCTGCAATGAGCAAAGTTACATTTGGAGAAGAAAGGCCACAGAATTTAATGAAAAGAACCTTTGTCCAACTGTTAAGCATGGGGGGATCAATCATACTTTGGGGTTATATTTCAGCCAGTGGCACAGGGAACATTTTAAGAGTAGAAGGAAAAATGGATTCAATAAAATTTCAGCAAATTTTGGACACTAACTTGATGCCATCTGTGAAAAAGCTGAAATTAAAGAGAGGATGGCTTCTACAAATGGATAATGATCCTAAACACACCTCAAAATCCACGGTGGATTACATCAAGAGGCGTAAACCGAAGTGTTTGCCATGGCCTTCACAATCTCCTGACCCTTAACATAATTGAAAATCTATGGATAGACCTTAACAGAGCAGTGCGTGACAGACAGCCCAGAAATCTGAAAGAACTGGAAGACTTTTGAAAGGAAGAATGGGCGAAGATACCTCAAACAACAATTGAAAGACTCTTGGCTGGCTACAAGAAATGTTTCCAAGCTGTAATACTTGCCAAAGGGGGCAGTACAATGAATTAACTCTGCCAGACGCCATTTTTTTGTTTTCTGTTGTTTTGAAAGTGCAAATGATGGAAATAAAACCTTACTTTTTGTGACACATCATACGAATGTCTGATTTGACAAATGCCATTTGATGCATTTTCGAGATTTTTTCCATCTTTTCTTGGCTTCTTTATGCACATTAATATAATTTTTTTACCTAGGGTGCCCAAACTTTTGAGCCCCACTGTACATGGTGCCATGTTCTTGATCCAAGCACCAAATTTATATTCTTGGGGTTTCAGATTTGTTGGATACAGGTGCAGCAAAATTCTCTTAGGTGGAATGTTTACAAACAAGATGAACATTTTATTGATAATTTTATTAATCACGTTTAATCTTTTCACACTCCCAGACACATTACACACATGTTCCTTTAGCCTCACTGCATTTAAAACAAAGGTCAGGTATATGACAGTTGTATTTATCAAATGTAACAGGAGTTGTGTATATCTTTATCATCCAATTATATTGGAGTAGCTTTAAATTAGAGTTTGCTGTTTTTTTCTTCCAATCGTTTTCTAAAATTTCCTCTTTTAAGTTTGTCCTCCATGTCTACAAATGGTACATTTATGAAAATATTTTCTTTTCCCTTTGTCGTCAGTCTTGAGGTGATTCATTCTCAGTGCGCTTCCCTGCAGAGTGTCACACTGCAAACAAATGACAGATTAGACAGAAATTGGTTGCTTTGCAGTCCACCTCCTGTGAGTGTGTGTGAGTGTGATTGTGTGTGTGTGTGATTGTGTGTGTGAGGCAATAAAGAAATAAAATGAGTCAAACGAGCTGCCAGTAATGCATAAATATCCGTATTTACTTGCTAGATGAAGACATGTATCTGTATATTATACATTTATTATTTCTTTTACGTCAAGCTATTATAATTAAGTTTACATTCTTGTTATTTCATAGTAGTTCATTTTTAATTAGCTATTTTACTGAATAATCCCTACACTGTTCTCTTTTTCACTACCACCATTGCACAGTCTACATCAGCACCTTTAACTCTGTAAATTTCTGTGAGCGATTTTTATAACGCTTTAATTTTCTGTGAGTGATTTATATATCTCTTTAATTAGCTGAGTGATTTCTATGTATGTGAGGTACATGTGTGTATATGTTTGTTGTGTTATGATCGATCAAGATAGATCTTTTTATGCATCCAGTAACTTAGATAACCATAACACAACAAACACATATATTGTACATATCATGACCTATCTATCTACAGTGGGTACGGAAAGTATTCAGACCCCTTTAAATTTTTCACTCTTTGTTTCATTGCAGCCTTTTTCCAAAAATCAAAAAAGTTCATTTTATTTCTCAGTAATGTACACTCAGCAACCCATCTTGACAGAAAAAAACAGAAATTTAGAAATTTTTGCATATTTATTAAAAAACAAAAACTGAAATATCACATGGTCATAAGTATTCAGACCCTTTGTTCAGTATTTAGTAGAAGCACCCTTTTGATCTAATACAGCCATGAGTCGTTTTGGGAAAGATGCAACAAGTTTCTCACATCTGGATTTGGGTATCCTCTGCCATTCCTCCTTGCAGATCCTCTCCAGTTCTGTCAGGTTGGATGGTAAACGTTGGTGGACAGTCATTTTCAGGTCTCTCCAGAGATGCTCAATTGGGTTTAAGTCAGGGCTCTGGCTGGGCCATTCAAGAACAGCCACAGAGTTGTTGTGAAGCCACTCCTTCGTTATTTTAGCGGTGTGCTTAGGGTCATTGTCTTGTTGGAAGGTAAACCTTCGGCCCAGTCTGAGGTCCAGAGCACTCTGGAAAAGGTTTTCGTCCAGGATATCCCTGTACTTGGCCGCATTCATCTTTCCCTCGATTGCAACCAGTCGTCCTGTCCCTGCAGCTGAAAAACACCCCCACAGCATGATGCTGCCACCACCATGCTTCACTGTTGAGACTGTATTGGACAGGTGATGAGCAGTGCCTGGTTTTCTCCACACATACCGCTTAGAATTAAGGCCAAAAGTTCTATCTTGGTCTCATCAGACCAGAGGATTTTATTTATCACCATCTTGGAGTCCTTCAGGTGTTTTTTAGCAAACTCCATGCGGGCTTTCATGTGTCTTGCACTGAGGAGAGGCTTCCTTCGGGCCACTCTGCCATAAAGCCCCGACTGGTGGATTGCTGCAGTGATGGTTGACTTACTACAACTTTCTCCCATCTCCCGACTGCATCTCTGGAGCTTAGCCACAGTGACCATTGGGTTCTTCTTTGCCTCTCTCACCAAGGCTCTTCTCCCCGATAGCTCAGTTTGGCCGGACGGCCAGCTCTAGGAAGGGTTCTGGTCGTCCCAAACGTCTTCCATTTGAGGATTATGGAGGCCACTGTGCTCTTAGGAACCTTAAGTGCAGCAGAAATTTTTTGTAACCTTGACCAGATCTGTGCCTTGCCACAATTCTGTCTCTGAGCTCTTCAGGCAGTTCCTTTGACCTCATGATTGTCATTTGCTCTGACATGCACTGTGAGCTGTAAGGTCTTATATAGACAGGTGTGTGGCTTTCCTAATCAAGTCCAATCAGTATAATCAAACACAGCTGGACTCCAATGAAGGTGTAGAACCATCTCAAGGATGATCAGAAGAAATAGACAGCACCTGAGTTACATATGAGGGTCACGGCAAAGGGTCTGAATACATATGACCATGTGATATTTCAGTTTTTGTTTTTTAATAAATATGCAAAAATTTCTAAATTTCTGTTTTTTTCTGTCAAGATGGGTTGCTGAGTGTACATTACTGAGAAATAAAATGAACTTTTTTGATTTTTGGAAAAAGGCTGCAATGAAACAAAGAGTGAAAAATTTAAAGGGGTCTGAATACTTTCCGTACCCACTGTATCTATGGTAACGGATTGAACCACCCCACCAACCTTCCAATTGCAACCGCTCTACCACTGAGCCACAGCCGCAGAACCGGAGTTAGCTAAGTGTTGACCGGGCTGAAATGACTGCTAGTTACAAGCTATCAACACAAAAAAAGGCTGTCACTTGAATGGTGTTTTGAGCTAACGTTAGCAATCAAACAATCATATTCATCTTCTGTTATTGTTTGTAATTAGAAAGGTTTATTATTTTATGGATTTCACAAATTGCAGCATGACACGTTATGCCCTAAACCGTTAAAATCTGAGCATGTGGAACTCACATCTGCACTCAACCAGAGCCGGTCTTTACAGGAGGCACCAAAGCACTTTTTCTCTTCATTTCCCCTACAGGTTGGAAGTGGAATTGTCCATTACTGTTACCATTATTCTTATGTCTCATTCAAACGGTGGTTAATGAACCACTGAAACGATTTTGGTTAAAAGAATTTTTGGTGTTGGATCGATCAATATTGAAATCGATCAATATCAATAAATAAGGTATTACTGTGTTGCTAAGTGGGATGTAATCAATAACAAAACGATGCCATGTGGCATCCACCCATGTGGGATGTGGCATGTCTGCTGCATTTCTAAGTACTATTTAGAAATTCAAAGACATGGTGTATCATGGTGTAATGACCCACCTGGTCTTGAAAACTACAAAGAAGAGGGTGTTAGTGTCCACAGGTCTGTGGTCCTCCACGATGAAACTCTCACAGGTCTCCTTGTGCAAATACCTTGGTGTTTATATTGATAGCTTGCTGAGCTGGAACATGCATCTCTGTTATGGTTTTGTATGTGTCACCCCGGCAAGAATGCTGGAGTGTCCTTTTAAAACCCAACCTCAAACTACAATGCCAGCAATATTCTTTCCACTGACAATGCAACATGGTCCCAGACCAAGCAGTTTGCAAAATATAACACTTTATTCTAAAACAAGATAAAAGTTGTAAAACAGCTAAAAAAAAGTCTGTAGTTAGGTTGATCTCAAGAATGGCCGATTTCGCCCAGGGAAGCCTGGGCTCTTACTTTCTTTCGCCTGTCCTTGTCGAGTGTTCCACCCGGCTGACGCTGAGGAAGAACAAAGGGAGCTCTCAGTCAAACAAGACACAAAACCAGTTCTTTTCCACACACTCTCCCAGAGGATAGCTGGAAGACTTTCCTTCACTTATCTGCGTTCTCGCGTTGAACTCCTCATTTGGGTGGCGTGTCTACCTAAATAAATTCAAAATCGATTTACTGTAAGTGTACACTATATTATAGAATATTTTCACTGCTTTATGATGCCGTTAGACTAGTCTATATCCTTTGTGTTCCGGGATTGCACCGGTGCTGCAGGAAATTCCGTCAGTTGTATTCCGCTTTCTTTGTTTGAATTTTAAATTCTGTGGCTTTATGAGGACTATGGTAAACTGCTCCTACAACCTCTGCATGGTAAATTGAGACAGCTAGCTGGACTATCTGTACAATCTGAGTTTTCTCTTGCATAACTATTTTGCAGCTATTCTGGCAAAGCAAGATTACAATCAGCCCTTTCCGATGGGGAACTGAAGCCATTATGTCCATCTGTGTTCTCTTCAAAGCCACCAGGCTCCTTTGACAACAACAGTAGTTTTACCTTGCAGAACACAGGAGTTGCTGCAGTTTTTGAGACTTTAAAACATATGTGAACTATCCCTTTAAGCTGAAACTTGTGCCAAAATTACTCCATAAATGCATACCCAAGCTAAATAGCTCAGTAATGCAGACACAATCCCTTTATCCTAATGGACCATGATAGATACTGTGTCTATTTTTGCATCTTCCAAGTGCGTCTAGAAAACACACAAAGCTTAATCAATCTACCATGTACGATTTCACACTTATTCTTATATGGCATGCTGCTGTATGTAAAGCTTTGTTTTCTCTATCTGGCTGCAATAAAATGTAATGTTAATGCAATGATGATAGGAAGTGAAGGAAAATAGGATAAAAATAACAGTTGTGCTTATCTCATGTTATAAATAAAGGATTGGGTTACTTTGACCTAAATTAAATGTAAAATATTGCACTTGTACTGCACAGCTCAAAATGTATGAAGGAAGTGTGGAAAAAAAGACAAAGTGGCATGTAGAAATTCTCTGACCTTTTGAGTTTTATGCATGAAATAAAGTGCTGCTTATTACAGTGCTTGGGAGAAGTGAGGAAGGGCATGTCAAATTACTAATGAAATAGGGTTTGGGACTTCCTGGTCCTCTTGAGCAACTTGCTGCAGATAGTTTAAAAATCTGCTGTCAGGCTTTATACCACCAAAACCAAAGATCACATTAAATTCTTAAAGCACTACATCACCTTGCTCAGTCTAGCACCTATTGAGCTTTTAAACCTTCACATGCAGCCTGAGATTCGGTGGTCATGTGGTTGTGCAGAATCCTTGCTAAAGGTCAGAGGTGACCTTTTCGATCAGGCAATGACCTATCTAAAGAGATCTGTCCCATTACTGTAAGTCACTGTCAAAGTATTTTCCTCTATGTAAATATCTTCTAAAAGGGCAGTTGTATCAGGAATACATGTAAACATATTTATTTTGTTGTAACTTAACTAAACAATCATTAAATATACCTGTACAATTAGAATAAATAGATTGATACTTAAGCAGTTCTGGTACTTGAAACCAATGAAACTTGTTTTTACATCTCAGTGTTGAGCTGTCAGAGATTCCTCCATCCCACATTGCCCTCTTGTGGATTTCACCATTTGACTTTTCCCTCTGCATTACTTGATGCTGAGTAGGGTCAATTTAGTGAATATCTGGTTCCACAAGAAAGGCAAACAGAGTCTTGATTGGCCAAGTAGGGACAAGGAAACTTCAGTGCTCAATTTCACAGTGGAGAGTTGTCAAGGTGATGAAGCACATTAGAGGACCCTGTCTGTGCTCATAAAAGAGTTAGTGGCTACTGTGTTGATGTGATTGTTCCAGTCCACACTTTATCCTATAATGCTATCATATTTCAGCTTTGTTGGCAATTAGACAGAATTCAAATGCAGTATTTAAAAGGGAAATCTGCAAAACACTTAAATCCTATTACAGTCTGTGAAATGAAACGTGGAGCATATTTTATGTGTGACAGTTTCAGTTTAAATGAAGAAAAAAGAGAATACAAATTTTGCAAAGTAGTTTTATTCAAAAATTACATTTAATGTTTTATCATTTATGTTTCACTTGAATATTGTAAAGTCTTTGTAGTTAAAATGTGTCAAAACCATATGTCTGCCTGTAAAACAAAAGGCATACAGTTATATAATTTCAATGCTGAACAAGTGGAATAAGCATACTGTAAAATCACTGCTGGATACATAGTGAGAAAAAGATGAGACAAGATACTTACAGTATGTATTGATTGACATATTTTACATTTCTACCCTCCTCTAAATCCCATTACACTTTTATATGGCAAATGTTTAAAAGGTAAACCATTTCTATTTTAAATATCACAGGTTTTTATTGCATATTGCAGCAAATGATAAAAAAGAAAAGGCCAAAAACAAACAAATCAGTTTTAAATGAATTGTCAATTTGATTAACATTCTATCTACTATTACATCATCATGATAGATAGATAGATAGATAGATAGATAGATAGATAGATAGATAGATAGATAGATAGATAGATAGAAAAAATTCACATGTACTATGATATAGACAACATAAGTACACATAGGATATAGGAGCAGGGCAGTCCTAATATCAGCATCATTCAGGTAGGAAGGCCTCCTTCAGACTGTACAATGCCTCCTCCTTAGTGATCTTCTTCCACTCCTCAGGAATCTTTGTTGGCCCCTGCTTGTATTCCTTTGCAAACCTCTCACTGAACCTCGCAAACACATACCTGTAAATTAAAGATTATTTAGCTTTAATTTTAAGAAAGATTTGCATCTAACAACATTGACACTGGTACATAAAATTGAAGATAATGTAAGAGAAATTTTGATTGTTAAGTCTAAATAAACCACACTGTACCTCCAGTAAGCACTAGGCATCTCGCTGTTCGGGTCTTCAGGGGAGATGATCCAGTCTGGGTAGAGGGAATGGAGGACCCTGCATGCCACAGACGTGTCTTCTGTGTCTTTGCTCATGCCTGGGTTGTCCTCTGTCATGCTTACAGGGCAACTGAGAGGACAGGATAGAGAACCTGAGTCACAGGACAACCTGTCTTTGGGCCTGTGGAGCAGAGCCCTGTGAACCTCATGCCCCTTCTCGTTCAGCTCACAGGGGGCTCCGCAGAGAGGGCATTGCTGGTCACAGCCTCTCACTCTGCTTAAAAGGAAGCATTGGGGCTGAACTGGAAGGCACTGAAGAAGTTGGGTGATGTCCACATTTTGGGAGAACTCCTGGGCTAGGTCCAACCGCATTCCAGCCAGTAACTCCATTAGACATGTGACAAAGCGATCCCATTCTGTTGTGATACTGAAAAAAGGTCCATCCAGAGAGGCCCTACTGACATCCACATCTCCATCTCTCTCTAAAGTGAGGCACACGCTCTCCAGTAGCGGCTTTGTATCACTCAGCACTCCATTGGTACCGTCTGTTGTTTGGCTCACTGCTGCTGCAATCTTTCCGATGATTTCTCCAAGTCTCTGTTGTCTCCATTTATTCAAGCTGGTTGATTCAGAAAGGTGAGCCACCACTGTCTCCTGGATCTTCCTCACTCTGATGTTTTCATAGGAAAGCAAATATTCCAAGAAGCTTTCAAAGCAGTCCTCCTCTATAAGCTCTTCCAGCAAGCTTTGGTGGAAGGCACGTGGGGACTGATACTGCTGGGCTTTACCTTGGATTTCTTCTACAATACACATCCCCAGTGGTCTATAGATGTAGTCTGACACTGTAGGTTTGATGATCATGGAGGTAAATACTTGAGCCACCCTCTGGCACTGGTCTCTTTTTCTGAACTGGTAGGTAAACTCTGCCTTGTAGGTACTCTTAGTTGCAGTGATACCTGTCAAAAGCTCACTGTCCTTGGCATAGCGGTCATGCAGTTTTTGAAAGTCTTGGCATGCAGAGCTGCAGAGATAAACTTTCAGTTCCACTTCAAAAGCTGATCTGATTTCCAATGATGTTTCTTTTAAAGCTTTTTCAACATTGTCTAAAAGTGTTGTAATGTAGCTGTCAGAGAACTCTGCTGGTAAGCTAGATTTTTCTTCTACAAACTGATTGTATTCTTCTATGATATTGCATGCTACCCGTTGAGCTTCTAACTTCTGCTGTCTGTTGTTGTCTTCAAACATGTGCTTTAATCTGCTGCGGTATCCAAAGTGCTCATCAGAAACTTGGAAGCTAGCTGTCTGGTTTTGGCCGTTTACTTCAAGTTTTTTCATGTGTTTGTGGAGACCACGGCTGATTAGATTCTCTTTCAAAATATCAGTCACTCTTGTAGTAATATCATCTGTCTCTGAAGGCCTGAACTCAAAGTTTGACAATGTCTTACTCCATGCATCCTCAAACTCCTCTTCTAGCTCTGTATCTTGAAGGAGAACTTTGGTTTCCTTGCTCTTCTCTAACAGTGTGTGTAGCTTGGATTCCTGTTCTTTTTCCAGTAAGGCTTCAAATTTTTCCAGCTGTGTTAAAGAACAATGGCTCTCGTTGACTGTCCCCAACCTTTGTATTAGCTCTTCAGTTACTCGCTCCTGAAGGTCATCCATATGGCTCACTAGGATTGGCCTGAATGTGTTCATTTTGAGAATGTTTTCTTTCATCAAATAGGCCTCTCCTTTGGACCTGAGTGTGTCCACCTCTGTTTTGACTTCCTCTCTGGCTTCATCCTTTAGCTCACTCAGAAGGCCATTTTGGATCAAAGCGTCTACAGATTTTGCCTTTGTGTCGAACATTTTCCTTCTTGCCCCATTGAGCCAGCTTTCAATGTGTTCCAGGAAAGTATTCTCCCACTGGGAAAGCTCTGTGCAAAATAAAGAGAAGGCTAAAGCTATGTCAGTATTGTGCATACTAATGGAGAATGATTCTGCTTTCACTGCATCCCAAACAGCGCACAAATGGCTCATAAATTCAGGCAGACCTTTGGCTTTGGACTTAGCTGCACACTTCTTTAATGCCTCAAACAGGTTTTGCTTCAGCTTTAACATAGCTTTACTATACTCCGTATCAATTGGTTCAGAGAGTGACATATTGTACCATGGCCCTTTGAGACAGGTGATGGAGTTTGTGGTTTTTGCATAATGGTTATTAGCATTGCTGTTTCCTCTGTCCCCAATCTCAGTCTGAAGCATATCTGATACACGTCTTAACTGTGATGCTTGTAATAAACTGTTTATGCTTTCATCCTGGGCCAGGAGTTGGCAAATGGGCATGGAGCCATATTCGTTGATGCGTAGGAGAGCATTGACTATGACAGTGAAGTTAGCTTCAAACTCAGTACCCACATGTGAAGAGATGCTCTGCATTAAAACATCACTCAATCCTGTTGCAACAGTGGCCATCTCATTGTCGTGGATCAGCATGTTTCTTGTGTTGTCTAGAGACATTGTGCAGAGACCTACATCAATCAAAAACAGAAAATCACACTCCATGTCCTTTCTGAGGTTATCAGGGAGACACAGGGCAGCCATGTACACCCCTCTGGTGGCTCTTTTCCTTCCATCAGGGAATCTCACCCCAAATAATGTATAAAGAACCTCAGCGTTCCTATCATGATGTACTCCGAGGTTTGTCAGCACTCGAGTCCTGCACTGTTCTTGAGGAAGGCGGCGTTTAAGCTCTGCAAAGACACAACCCAGCCAGTGGATGGGAATGTTTGAGGCATCTCCATCCATTAGTTCAAGTGGAATTCCATAGAGAAGAAGGTCTGTAGCTAAGCTAGGTAGACGCAACACATTGTGGCTCCCACTGCTGGGGCTCATGTGTGTTAACTCAAAAATCAAGCCCATCTCACGCAAAAAGTGCTCCAGTCCCAGCGTGGACGAATCAGGTTCAAAAGGCTGTGAAGATGATGCTACTTGATCAAAGGAAACATCTAGACACATTTGTTGTTGCTCAGAAACGTGCTGCTCTTCTGTTGTTTCCTCTTCGAATGTTGAATCTGTGCAGAAACTATCACTGTCCAGAAGGTTGTCGTTGGTTCCATTTTGGAGCTCATCATAATATTCTGGCATGCCAGCCTGCATTTCTGTCTGCAGGTTTCTGACTAGATCTTGTGGGCTATTTGGTTTTTGGATTTGCTTCTGCCAAAGCCTCAGTTTCATCCAACTGAGGAAATAAGTTCTCTCCACTGTATCTGTGAAAAGTGCATCAGTGAAAATCTTCATCGCTGGTGTCATCTTGTAGCTGCTCAACTCTAACAAGATGTCTTTCTTTTCTTTTTGCAGTTGGGGATCAATTTCTTTTCCTTCTTTTCTCTGTTTACTCTCCTCCTTTTCTATTTCAGCAAGTTTGCTCCACAAAGGCCCCTGCAAAGGAATCTGTTTCTCTCTAAATTGAGCAGATCCCTCATCTAAACCTCTCAATACTTCCTCCACTGTGGCCATTGCCTTCTCACAGGCTGCCCCTTCATCTAAATTAAGGCCATGTTCCTCTGCTAATTTTGCTGCTGCCTCAAGTGTAACATGTTTCAGCTCATGTGGTAACAGATCTTTCAGGGTGTCACACAGCCTATTAGCCAGTTCCTCCTCACTCAAATCTCTCCCTTGCAGCACTGATCTCCTGGGAACCCCCGTGTATTCTTCAAGGTTGGGACCAGCAAACCCCACAACTCTGTTCTCATTCTTCTCAGCATCTGATAGGTCAATCAATATGAGCTTGCTGGCCATATTTTTGCAGGAGGCAAGAATTAGTTTTTCTTTCTCCCTAAGATCCCCACAGAAAACAACCACAGCTGAAGACACTTTACATAAAAGGCTGAGGCATTTCTCATGTGAACTGGCATCACCACGGAGGTTAGAGATTACCACAGGGACAGGGAAAATATCTCTGGTAGTGTCTCCAGTGGGTAGATACCAGCCAATCTCTACCAGGCCATTGGAGAGCCTACGTGGAAGCTGTCCTCCATCCAATCCCCTGTGGAGAAATGTCTCACTGGGAGATCTGAGTCCACTTATAACATTGTTTAGTACCTGGGACTTAGAGACACCACTGTGACCAAGCTTTACACAAGAAACTATAGGCATGTATGTACTTGCCAAATCCCCCTCGTAGACCTTACTGTTATTATCCGGCAAATGAGACCTCCATTTGCTTATAGCACCTCTCAATGGCCAAAGAAGGAAGCGACTAGGTTCTTCTGGATCTATGTTTGGAAGGACCAGTGGCACAGCAAACTGGCATTGCAACATGCGGACTGTCATCTCCTGCTGAAGGAAAGTGTTGGCAGACATAAAGACAGCTGAAACTAGATCAAGAGGGTTGATGGCACTCTGGCTTTCTCCTCCGAAATCATTGATTATCTCCTCAGGTGATTTGTTGGCATTATTTAGAACATCATGCAGAGGTTTGCAGCAAGGACTTCGGGCATCTGGGCTGAGCAGCCAAAGGCGTTGGAGGAAAGCATTTGGTAGATCCTTGGGCTCCATACATTCCTGGTTCTCCAGAGCCCAAGTGCTGATGTCCAAAATAGATGCTGGGTCCAATGGTGTAGTCCCGAAGGCTTCCAGGCCCATCAAATTTAGGAGGTCTGTCTGTACATTGACCTTTAGAGGTTCTGGTTTGAAAAATAATCAATTATTTAGCAACATGTTTAAATCTTACATAGTAATATAGTTCTTTCCAGTTAAGAATTGAATTTCATATGATTAGGAAAAAAGCCAAAGATCCCATCCAAAACAATCCAAAAAAATACCAATCTTATCTAACTAGTCATTACATTTTAGCTCAGAGTCTCTGCTACACATGCAAACAAACCAGCAGTGTTTCCCTTAAATGCACCATCCCATGGTGCCATTATCTTTCAAATTTACACTTGCTGCAACAAACCTAATTAGCATTAATGGGTAAATTCAGTACAGCATTCATAAATATTGTGCTTTTATCCAAGCACATCCCCTTGGCCAGCGGGTTTTCCAAAGCAAGGGAAATTTAAGACCTTCCAAAATAAAACTTGATAGCTAACAAAATGATTTGGTATCATAAAATTTGCATCATTACCAAAAGCATTCACTTAAGTAGAATGTAAACATATTTGGATTAGCTGAGGTTACGGATAAACACATAAACATGTTTAGGGGTAACACAGTCTGTTTGCATGGGTTGATGCAGCAGCATCTCTACAAGGTGCCACTGATTTATCTGGAGAATTACACACCTGATAATCAAACTAGTTATTCTTCTGTTCATATTGCCACAAGCCAAAGAATGAGAAAGCTATTCTGTTTGCCATTTATTTCTGCTAAGGCCTTACTTTAAAATTGTTAGTGGTGTTTTATTAATACATCTTAATTGATTCATTTACAGCATTCAAAATGAAACATTTCAATGATACACAACCCTTGAAAAACAAAAAGGAAACATACTTTTCTTTTTGGTACTCAGCCTCTTTGGAAGCTTGACTGACATGATAAATCCAGCTGTGTCTCTCCTCCGTTTTAAATTAGTTTTCTCTGGTCAGGCACATCACTGGCAATTTGGAGTATTTACTTGAAACCTGTGATTAAAATTCATAACACAAACATTACTGACATACAAAAGGCAGTCCAACAGAATCAAAAGTACATGCAAGCATATTTGTACTAATATCATGTGTAAATGTGAAAACCTTTGTCCTATAATAGATGAGAGTATGCTGTAGACTGCTGTCTCAAGGGACTGCTTATTGTGGAAAGTACAGGGGAGGCTGGTTTAACCAAACTTATCTTCCTGAAATGCTTCACTGAAGCAGGAATCTCCTCCTGTTTCATTTTTCTTTTCACTAATATAAAACCTGAATCATAACAGGCTGAACATGATGATATAGTGACCTATACTCATCAATCAGTAGACTGTCAGAAAGATAAAGCACCACTGATATGCTCAACGTTGAGGTGACTAGCCTACCTCATTTTTTTATGACTAAGCTGATGATTTATGATTATTTATGATTAAGCTTAAAGCGCCCTAGAGTAAAGGGATAATTCAACGATTAGCATTAAGCTCTGTATCAGTAGAAACCTTGTAGGCCTAATATTTTTCGAATGACTGTGCTTCCCGCCCTCAAATCCCCCTGAGAAGAGAGATTGCGTGTCTGGAAAAAAAACCTCAGATGACGCTAAAATCGTTATTTTGCGTCATCATAGGCATTTTTGCACAGCGGCTGTGGACTACAAGCCAGGTAGTTCCACATGTTTTCAAACCTCCCATAGGGGGTTGGACCCGAAGTTAGTCGAGTGTCAGCCATCTTGGAGCTAAGCTATAGCTACCTATTTTTAGCAACGCACTTTTACAATTGTGCATTCAAACAAAAAACTTTTACAACAATTGTGCATTCAACTACCGCACATGTGTAGGCCTACCACCGGGATACATAGCGTTTAGGTACAGATCGGAGAATATGCAGGAAGCTTCGCCTGCTACGGAGACCAGCACCTCTGCCAGCGGTGTCGCCCGATGCCTCAAGCCTGGTAAGGGGACATCAACGGCGGTGTGCGCGACAGCGGAAACGCCAAACGAGGGCTAGAGTTTCAGCTAGGTGGAAAGCTAACACTAGACAGCCACCTGTCCAATCCATCCTGCTTGCAAGTGTCCGATCATTAGACAACAAACTGAACTACATCCAACTTCAACAAAACTCCCAACGTGAGTTCAGAGACTGCTGTGTACTTGTGTTTTTGTGGAAACATGGCTGAACGACAGTGTACCGGACTCCGCTATCTTGCTACCAGGCCTAATTCGAGCAGATGAGCATCTGCTCCGGCGGGTAGGACTAGTGGAGGTAGGCTGTGTCTACACGGACTGGTGCAGAAAGCCAGGGGGTGTTTTTGTCCAACTATTGCTAACCACTGGTAATGATAGCATTGCGTTATGAACTTTACAAAGCCTATAACTTGCGTGCACTAAATGTAGCCTGTTTTGTAAGTCGTTTTTATACAGTGTTTTTATATATTTTAAATGTGTAACACCACTTGAGCCATAGTGAAACGTTGTTTCGTGTATATGGTTAAAATGGCAATAAAACACACTAGAGTTGAGTTGAATGCTTCACTGTCTGTCAGTAAACGGTAGGCATGGCTTGGGAGCGGACTTTTCGAGCAGTGACGCAAGTGCATTCTGGGATTTGGTGTTTTTCGATCCAAAAACACATTTTCTGACTTTTCTTGGCCTAGAAGGCACCAATTTCGAAAATAAATTCAGATTTCTACTACATAAGTGACCCAATTTAAATATATTCAATATATTCAGCTTTCTAACGGTGAAATATCCCTTTTAAGCTTAGTTTGGAGTTTGGTTGCTTTCCAATGCTGCTAGAATTAATAAGGTTGGTGAAAGTAAGGATAAAGGTAATATGTCATTTAGTATAACTCACCACAAAACACATCAGTTTACCAATTTTGGGCTTCCCTCTAATATTTTCTAAAATATATTCCTATATTTGTTATAGATAGATGTCATAGACATCTGGGACATGAAACCAAAAACTGCAGTTTTTTTTTTAGTTTATAAGAGGTTATTAATGCAAGTTTTAAAAAAGGTTGTCAACTGCTGATTTGCTCTTCAATGCATTGTTTTATAATCTGATGTCAATGTCAATGTTTATCTGTAAAAGGTAATGATGTATTATGTGGACTATAAAGTGGGGCATACAGTAGCATACTTAAGAGAATGATAACATACAGGAATTAGTTTTTACCACTTTTTAAATGACAGGTGACATGGGTGTGAATTTTTGCCTTGTGTCATTCATGGAGTAATAACACTAAGTCAGAAATAATAATTAGTAATAGTTTATTAAGTTATCATTAATTACTGATTTCTTTTAGTTTATCAGGATTCACAACTGTTTACAAGCATTTAGCTTTCACATTAATATAGTTGGAATTAACTATTATACACTTGTTCATACTGTAAACCTAGTATCTAGAAGTCCATTCTTATGGCTTATTTTATTAAATTGTTATAAACTTGTTAGATGTCTGTTACCTTAACGTTGTTTCCTTATTAGAAGGTGTATGGCATTTATTGTATTACTAATACATATAAACCCCAGGTGTCATTTATATTTCTTCTGAAATAAGAAAAAGAACATTGCCTGTTCAGTCAGGGCTGTAATCCAGTTTGTGAATGTGTTCTGCTTTTGTAAATAACTGAATCTGCTATCTTCAACTTGGTCTAAATATAGTGTTATATGTAATATACCCTTCAGCACAAAATTCTTTCTTTGTGCAAAAGGTATGCTATGTCAAGTATAATTTCTCAAATAAGACCAATATATTAATGATATTCTTAATGCAATTATTTCAATATATCTGTAACAGTGGCATTGTAGTGGTAGAATTTGGAATAAAATCATAATATTCTTACCTGATTTTTCTTAAACAATTTGCGTGGTAAAAGAAGTATCCTTCACATTGTATGTGTCACCCCCGCTGTGGTTGTGTGGCTGTCAGGAGAGCTCTTATACCTGACCATTAAGTGATAAGATACATTCCTGCATTTCTGTCTAAGAACACAATGAACATTAGTCACACGCACACAGCCTCACAGCACTCATCAAGGCACATGTAGGCAAGAGAAAATGTGACATTAATCATTGTGTGAAACTTCTTGACTTGACAGGCTTGATACACAGATAGCAGCATTCACAGTGCAGAGGTGGTGATATGTAATCACAAACGCATGTCCAAAGCATTATCATTGGTCTGCAGGAGTCAGATGTGAGGCTTCAAACAATGACGCACAAAAACCCTAGCAATGTGTGATCTCTCAGATATGAGATCTGATAATTACCAAAAAGTATCCGTACATGTTTCTTCCAATTATGATTAAAAACATTACCAAATTCAAGTCTGTTGAATCACAATCTGAGCTAGAGATGATCATTAATGCTTTAATATCCTCCCAGCTGGACTACTACCATTCCCTTTTCACCTGCCTTACCAAGTCATCCCAGGACCCATTCATGGTCCAGAATGCTGCCACAAGGCTGATGACAAGATCCAGCATTCTGACTCCCATCACTCCCATCTTATCCTTTTTACACTGAATTCCTATCAAATTCATTTTAAGTTTCTGACATAGAGAGCCTTGCTTGATCAGGCACCTGGGTACATCTCTGACCTGCTCCATTTTCTTTATAGAAAGCTTTTTCTCCTTGATAACCTGCTCCATTCTAGCCTCATACTGTTTTCTTAGAAACCCCTGTGGAATAATCATTTTACCCTTAAGGTGTTTGCATTACAAGTGAATGAGAGTACATATAGCAAAATATGGTATCCTGTACTTGAACCTCAACTTTATTATCACAAAAGAAGTATGGCTGGCAGTCGGCCATTAAAATCACACACATATATCGTGGGAATGCGGTGTTTACAATAAAAAGCGATGTAAAATAATAAAATGTACAGAATCTAACACTGCCTCAACCCCGCAAAATGCAGAAAACGTGTATTACTGTATATTCATAACTTTTTTTTTCCAAATGTCCTTATGTATTTGGAGTGGTGTGGAGAGACTGGTGTATCTGTTTTTATGTTGGTACCACTTTCTAATAAGGCAATTTATAAAAGGTTTATTAATTGTAACTAATGCTTTATTAATGGTTAATAAATGACTTACTGAAGCTAAAACCCCAATAACAAAAGTAACCTAGGGGTTGCCAGTTTCTGAAAAAAATCCCTTTGTTTGATTAGACTGTATGTCCACTTATATTTTGGAAGAGGGCTGCATAAGATCTGGACCAATATCCATTTATAAACTATTTATTAAGGTTATTAATGGTTACCAACATTTATAACCCAAATAAAAATGATAAATACCAGGCAAAGGGATTTTCACAACCAGGCTAGCCCTAAAATGTTCTTGTTAATGGCTCATATATTATCTATAAAGCATGAGTAAATTGTTAAGTAATTATTCAAGTAAAATTAATTTGTTACAATTTATAATCACTTCATAAAGTGTGTCTTCTTAGAAAGTGGTACCTATATGTCACCTTGTATGGGAACTTCTCTCTAATTCACACCATGGGTTTGAATAATAAGCATAAGTCATTTGAGCTTAAAGGGAAATAAAATTATATACAAAGCAAATTATCCGTAAGGTCTGAATCCAACATGGGATTCAAATAAATAAAAATGAAACCTGATCTAACCCCTTCTGCTGGGGAGATGAAAGCACACCTGAGGGATACGTAATAAGAAAAAGATTACTGCTTCTCTATTTCTGTCCCGCAAAGCTCTTTAGTGGTCTTACCCTCATGTGTCAGAGACTGTGAGAATGAAGTGTGTGAATGTGTACCTAATGTGTGAATGTGTGTTTGTGTGTACCTGAGAAAGGAATGGGATATACTCAACACTGCAATCAATTGTCCTTCCTTTGAGCAGCTCTGCTTTTCATTCCTGGTTGCTGGGATCTGGTTCTTCATCAGGACTGTTGAAAGTTGTTTTGAAACCGAGGAGAACAGGATTAACAGAGACACTAAAGAAGCATTGGTCAAGATGTTGGTCACCATGCTAACAGCCATGTATATGGTGGTCAGAGTCGTAGAATCGGTAAGATGATTATAATGATAGGTGGAATATAAATATAAATTCTGTTCATTACTTTGGACATTTTGATTTAACATGTAACATGTAAGTGTGTTAACTTAATATTCTATTTACTTTAAAAATTCTATTATATAGTATTTAATATTACAATACCTTAATGTTATTAAAATATTCTTTATATTTGTATTGAGAAATATAAAGAATATTTCAATAAATACATTAGCGGGAAAAGTGCTGTGTTTTTGCTTTTTTTGTGGTTGTGCCCAATATAAATCAGGTTTATATTGACAGAATCATAATGTGAATAATGTGATGTTAAGACAGGCCATCAGTGTCAAAACCAGGCTTATATAGACGCTATCCAAATATATTGATGTGATTTTAAACCAAGCTTTTAATGTGCAGCATTATTATACCTTATTCCTCTCTGCTAATTATGTAACATATATTACTTGTGTTTCTAAAAAATAAAATATTTACCAGGTCAGCAGTCAAAAGACAAGTACCACCAAGAAACTTTGGATATTTCTTTTTACATTTATTTGATTAGTAAATGTAGAAAAACAAGGAAAGGTGAGAGAGGTAAGTTGAGTGATGAGGTCGCTTAATGTTGCACAATAGGGCTGCAGGATATGACCCAAAATCTAAATCACGATTAATTGCACATTTTACCTCTATAACAATAAATAAACAATAATTTAAAACAATGTAATTTGTTTTTTTTGTCCTCATAGTGGCAAGGTTTGTAGTGTAAATAGGCTCAAATATGGAAGGTGAGATCTTTTTTCTAATTCAAAAGTGCTTATTTTTGTGATTTTAAAATAATTAAAAAATTAACACATATTTATGTTGATACATTTTCGATTAATTGTCCAGCCCTATTGCATGCTTTGATTTACACACTGCCAAACTCCTTTTCCCTTTCAGATAGGGGTGCGGTTTGCACGGCAACAAGAGCCTTTGCCCTACATGCTGTCCCAGCCTTTGCCTTGGCAGGTTCACTCAGTGTCACAAAGTCGGAGGAGCAGCAAAGCAGATGAGGTTAGTTGTAATGAGATCTGGACCTCAGTAAAGTTGCTGTCGCACTCACATTGCCATGCTGATGCACCAATGCAATTGATTCGGCTGATACGACGTCATTCTGCACATGACTAATACACACACTATAACCACATTCTCTCTTCAGGAGACAATTTTGTTTTCCCCTGCCAGTGTAAATGGAATTATTACTCATAAATGAGCTCTTTCTGATTTTCTGTTATGTAAGGATTAGACAGAGCATGTGGAAAATTCAGCAGTCAAGCTTGCCTTAGCTTGCGAGGATGCTAGCTTGGGCACCTGTTCTGTTTGATTATAGTGTCTCAGAGGAGGACTGCAAAGAAAAAGAATATGATTTACAAAAGAGAGATTACTTATGTACCCTCTGCACTCAAACAGCAACAGCAAAAAGTAAAAAATAAAGTTGAGTGCATCAGACTCAGTTAAACACTGATCTTTTGGCCTTGCAGTGACTCAGTCTTAGTGAATCAATACGACTTTTTGCATAGAGCAACTCCACATATTTAATTATTTGGCTTTTACTTTCAGAATCAAAGAGCACATTTCAGTCCACACTGCTCACCTCTGATGTCCTGCGCATAAACTGTAGTTCAGCTGTTTGTGAGTTTTTAGTGCCTTTTTTTAAGTTTGTTAACTGGTTTTAAGATTACTTTTGACATAGGCCTTTATAAAGATGAAAATGGCAAATAAAAACACCAACAGATACTGGAGCTGGAGAGCAGCAGCAAGAGAACTTTGATGGTAGCACAGGTGCTGAAAAGCGAAGGCAAAAGATTTGCCCACAAAAAAAACGTCCACAGAGCAAACTGGGATTTAAAAACAAAACAGAGGCAGAGGCGAAGAAATACTTTTTGTTTCACTGGCCTAAATTCACCTTAGGGTCTCTGGTAAAAGAAGAGAGGACCTAATTGAGAAGGTAAAGGACCTGCATTAAGTGTATGGGACTGAATGCAGGCACACAGCCAAACTGACGGTAAGCAGGCTAAGCTTGTCCTCAGCGTCTGGCTTCCCTGCCGATGCTCTTCTTGAGCAGTAATCCCAATCAAGAGGATTTGTGTTTGAGGTCATCGCTCTAACTGTACTGCACATGTTGTACCAATGAATTAAAGAATTTAGGTGAAGTGCCGGTGTGACTGTCTGTTTGCATGTGATTGCGTCCTGTCTTTGGTATGTGAACAATGGTTCACCAAAGTTCAAGATAAGATTTTAACAATGATAATAGTAAAACCTGATCGGTATCTCATCCATCTTGTACTTTTTTTCCCCCTCTGTGCGTCAGCGTGTTCTTCTTCTAACACACAACTATTCCGTTTCATTGACAGTTTGATGGCCTCAGGAGGAACAGCATAGGCGTCTATAGAAAGAGTAAGTAATACTTTTAATTAACTTAAATGCAGGCTATGTTTTTGCAATATTAATTCATCTTAAAGATACTTGATTCAAATCAAATGTCAAATCTGACTGAATCAAACTAACCAGAAAAATACCCCCCTTGAATCAAGGCTAATATGGAAACCATGTGTTGAACTTGATCATTGCTACAGACTATGTCTCCATGGCAATTGCTTCCGCCTCTCTGGCTGTCCCCTGTGTCCTGTCGTGCTCAGAATCCAATGCCAGCAATGGGACGTGCACCATGCCCGCAACTCCCCCCGCTCAGCCCTGTTGAAGTTGAGAAGGCCGCTGCCACTATCCAGACCCATTTCAGGAAGTTCCAACAGAAGAGGCACAAGAACAACAAGTAGATGGACAAAGAGGGATAATGGTATCGGTGCTTTAAGCCTGAGGTAGGACATATGTGGATCTATCAAGCGATGGATGAACTCTGGGATGGCAGACACAAATGCATATATGCACTCATATGCAAATGTCCATACATTCAAACTTCATGATTAACACTTAGTAGAGCTCCTGGATGAGTGATACAGTATAAACAACATAGTAATAGCTTACATTCTAAACAGCTTCTTGTAATAATATTTGAAATGCTATATTAATAATAGATTAACTATGTTATAATACACTGTACATCTGAATGAATGCTAGTTTTGGTGTGCTGTGATGACAGAGTGATTGTAAGAGTGTGTGAGTGACGGAGTATGCTGTATGTATAACAGTTTTGACTAAATGAAAATGGAAAAAAAATAATGTGTCAGTATTGTGTATCTTTCAAAAAAAACATGTAAAATTTCACCAACCTATTTCAATAAACTCCTCTGTAAAGCTGTGCTGGGTTTCATTGCAGGATGATGCCCTGTAGTGTTTTAGTCAAGTTCTGAATCATCTCATGGATGAAATACATGTCAATTGGTTCACTGAAAATGCAATAGCAGCCTTAATGGACTCCATGCATTGTTTTGTTTTTTTCAGGAATAGATTCATACTGTATATAATTCTGAAGGGGCTCAATGGAGACCTCAAGTGTTTAAAATTAAATGGATAAGACATTAAATGACCACATGAATAAATAACAACAAACATGAAATAATAACAATAAAAATTATAATAATTGGCTGTCCATTCCTCCAGAACAAATCAATAGCAATCACATCACTGGCTCTACCTTGTTCGTCTTGACTGGCAAAAAGATGAGTTTTAAAAAATGTATCTAATGTATATTTTATCTGTATTCATTCATATTGGTATTTATTTCATCATGTCTTGTGTATTTGTTTAATTTTTAATACTTTAGGTCACCAAAGGCCACTATATGTATATATGACAATTTAAAGATTCTGTTACATATTAAATGTTGGAATTCAAACAACCAGGCACTATGCCAAGCTGATTTTTTTTTTCATGTGAAAGATTCAGTGATATATCATGTAACTGTAGTTCAGAGTTGGTCCCTTGCACAAGCCCACTTTTTCTACTATTTACAAGTCAAAATTTTGTTAAAAACAACTAAGATAGACTATTTTTATGCTTTAATGAAACTTTTAATGAAATATTTTCTGGTTTTTAAACATGTTGTGTGAAAATGTGTGTTACTGTTTTCTAATATGACTGTTGTAATATACTGTACATTAAGTCTTTCTGGGAGACAGATCTTGGAATGGGGTTAACTGAGGATGTGTAGAGGGAAGGGTTGGAGAGGATCCATTCAAGTGAATTTCATGCAAGGTTGCAGCTGATCCAGTTCAAAGTCATGCATAAATTAAAGCCCATGTTGCAGGTTAACCACCACTGTTGATTATTGGGTACAAAAAACACTCAAGATATGTATCATTTTTAAAAATGTCTCCAAATAGTGTTAAAAGTTAGTTTTTGGTCATTTTTGGTGTTCGCGGGTTTATGAAGTCAATTCGGCGATGACATCAGACTGGGGAGTGAAGTCTCAGCCTGGCACTAGAACTACGGTGACTGACTGGGAGGAGGAAGAGGAGGAAAGGCCAGCAGCCGAATAATTACGAACCTGCCAGACGTGAAAGGGCAAATGAGGAATTGTCAAGATTGTGGTGACGTCTCCTTCATTTATCTCCTTTATTTTAGCAACGCAGCAGTGCATACAATGACTTTACTTTTTACTGTCAGTGAATAGCACTGAGTGAACGTCAACGTTTTCTTTCGATCTAGTGACAGTGATCATGTCGTTAGTTCAGATAAGTACTGGTACACATATCTAGATATAGTAATAGAAGGCATCCCCGAGTGTTATTTCAAAGTGTTTACCTCTTCCTCCGGTGAAAATGTGTCGCTGTGTTTGGCCGGTGTTCCAGTTTAACGAAAGTCCTAGTCTAGTATAGTATGTCTTTGTATAGTATGTTGAAAAAGGTATAGTGTAATATGTCAGGAAAAGTGATAAAAAGTCATAGTATAGAATGTTGATAAAAGTCATAGAAGTTGAAGTAATAATAGTAGTGATAACACAAAATAATAATTCAATCTACACAGCTATAAATATATTTATGTCAAAAAAGTCATAAAAAGTCAGAATAGTATTTTGAAAAAAGTCATAAAAATTCATAGTATATCAAAAAAATCATAGTATGGTATGACAAAAAAAGTAATGAGAAGAAATCATAAATCAAAAAAATCATAGTATAGTGTTTAAAAAAAGTAATAAAAAGTCATGGTATAGTATGTTGAGAAAAGACATAGTTTAGTATATATACAGTATTTGTCTAGCTTTTTCTGTTAAATCCCTCAGTTCCAGTTTTGTTTCTTTGTTTTTTTTTGGGGGGTAACCTGATAAATACTGAAAAATATCAGTATGTCAAAAAGAGTTCAAAAAGAAGTCATAGAGAAGTCAATATTTTTAAAAACGTCACAGTGCAGCATGTAAAAAAAAGTTAAAGAATAATATTTCAAAATGAGTCATGGTATAGTATGTTGATAAAAGACATAGTATACTATATTGAAAAAAGTCATAATATAGCATGTCAAACAAAGTAATAAAAAATCTTTATAGTATGTTTATCATATCACAGTCATAGTATAACATGTCAAAAAAAGTCCAAAAAGTCAGAAACATAGTAGTATGTTGATAAAAGTGGTAAAAGGTCATAGTATAGCATGTTGATGAATGTCATATACCAAAAAAGTCATAAAAAGTCATAGTATATTACGTCCAAAAGGTGAAAAGGGCATAAAAATGTCATGAAAAGTCATAGTATAGTATAATATATATATAGTATATATATAGAAAAAAAGTTTAAAAAAGTCTTGCATGTTGATAAAAAGGTCATAGTATAGCATGTCGATAAAAGTCATAGTATATTATACCAAAAAGTCATAAATGTTATAGTATAGTACACCAAAAAGGCATGCAAATTCAGTCTTTTACGTCCAAAAAGGTGAAAAAGTCGTAGTAGAGTATGACAAAAAAGTCATAAAAAAGTCATATTATAGTTTGTCAAAAAGGTCATATGAAAGTCATAGTATAGTATGTTGAAAAAAGTCATAGTACAGCATGTCAAAAGAAGTCATAGTATAGTATGTCAAAAAAGTAATAAAAAGTCACAGTACAGCATGTTGAAACAAGTCATATAGCATGTTGATAAAAGTGGTAACAAAGTCATGGTATAGAGTGTCAAAAGAAGTCAGAAAAAAATATAGTATAGTATGTTTAAAAAGTATAAAAAAAAAGTTATAATATATTACGTCCAAAAGGTGAAAAAGTCTTAGTATAGTATAACAAAAAAAAATCATAAAAGGTATAGTATATTGAAAAAGTTATAAAAAGTCATTTTATAGCACATCCAAAGATTCATAGTATAGTATGTCGACAAAAGTCAAAGTATAGTATATTGAAAAAAGTCATAGTAAAGGAAAAAAGTTGTAAAAAAGTCATAGTATAGCATGTCGATAAAAGTGATAAAAATTCATATTATAGCACGTCAAAAAAGTCATATACAAATCATAGTATAGTATGTCAAAAGTGTTTGATTGTTCTACCCCGTCCTGATTTGTTTTACCTGCCGTATCACCTGTCCCTTGTTACTTCTGTATTTAGTCTTTGTGCTTCTCTTGTCTTGTGTCGGGTCATTGTAGTATTCAGTCAGTGTGCTGAGGATTTGTTTAGCTATTTCTGTTAAATCCGTCAGTTCCAGTTTTTTGTCTTCGTTTTTTTGGCGATAACCTGACCTACTGTTTTAAGAACACCTTCTGTTTTATGGTTTTTGTGTTAAATAAAGGCTCATTACCTTGCCTGTTATCTCTGCATTTGGGTCCAACCTTCTCCCCCACTCATATAGTACATACATGTAGTATAGTATGTCAAAAGAAGTCAGTACAGGATGTCAGAAAATATCATAGTATGGCAAAAAGAGTTATAGTATAGCACATCGAAAGAAGTCATGAAAAAGTCATTGTATACTATGTTTAAAAATGTCATAGTGTAACATGTCAAAAAAGTTTTAAAAAGTTAGAGAATAATATTTCAAACAAAGTCATGGTATATTATGTTGATAAAAGAAATAGTGTACTATATTGAAAAAAGTTATCCAAAAAGTCAAAGACTAGTATTTCAAAAAGCATCATAAAAAAGTCATAGTGTACTAGTGTTGAAAAAAAAGTCATAATACGTCATAAAACCTCATAGTATAGTATGCCAAAAAAAGTCATAAAAGTTGAAAAAAGTCATATTATAGCTTGTCAAAAAAAGTCATAAAAAGTCATTGTATAGTACGTCCAAAAAGTCATAGTATAGTATGTTGATAAAAGTCATAGTATATTATACCAAAAAGTCATGAATAGTCATAGTATATTACATCCGAAAAGGTGAAAAGGTCATAGCATAGTATGTCAAAAAAGTGATAAAAAGTCACACTATAGTATGTCAAAAAAGGTCATAGCATAGTAGGTTGAAAAAAAAGTCATAGTATAGAATGTTGATAAAAGTGATAAAAAGTCATATTATAGTTTGTCGAAAAAAGTCATAAAAAGTCATTTTATAGAATGTCCAAAAAGTCATAGTATAGTATGTGGATAAAAGTAGTAAAAAGGTCATAGTATATCATGTCTATAAAAGTCATAGTTTATTATACCAAAAAGTAATAAAAAGTCATAGTATATAAAAAGGTGAAAAATTAATAGTATAGTATGTCAAAAAAGCAATAAAAAGTCACACTATAGTATGTCAAAAAAGGTCATAATAGTATGTTGAAAAAAGACATAGTACAGTACGTCAGAAAAAGTCATAGTATAGCATGTTGAGAAAATGGTGAAAAAGTCATAAAAAGTCAGTCCAAAAAAAGTCATAATATAGTATGTTGATAAAAATGGTAAAAGGTATAGTATGTTGATGAATGGTATAGTATACCAAAAAAGTTATAAAAGTCATAGTATATTACGTCCAAAAGATGAAAAAGTCATAGTATAGTATGACGAAAAAAATCATAAAATGTCATAGTATTTTATGTCCAACAAAGTCAGAGAACATTTTTTCAAAAAAGTCATGGTACAGCATGTTGAAAAAAATGGTGTAGTTTGTACAAAAAAGTCATAGTATGGTATGTCGATAAAAGTCATAGTTTATTAAACCAAAAAGTCATAAAAAGTCATAGTATATTACCTCCAAAAAGGTGACAAAGTCATAGTATAGTATGTCAAAAAAGGTCATAGCATAGTATGTTGAAAAAAGACCTAGTACAGTACGTCAGAAAAAGTCATAGTATAGTATGTTGAATAAAATAGGTGAAAAAGTCATTATATACTATGTAAAGAAAAGTCATAAAAAGTCATAATATAGTATGTTGATAAAAGTGGTAAAAGGTATAGCATGTTGATTAATATCATAGTATAGTATATCAAAAAAAGTTATAAAAGTCATAGTATATTAAGTCCAAAAGGTGAAAAAGTTATAGTACAGTATGTCAAAAAACACAAAATGTCATAGTATAGCATGTCAAAAAAAGCCAACAAAGTCAGAGAACAGTATGTCAAAAAAAGTCACGGTATGGTATGTCAATAAAAGTGGTATGAAAATGTTATTATAGCTTGTCAAAAATG
Source organism: Etheostoma perlongum (assembly GCA_026937815.1). Taxonomy (NCBI): domain Eukaryota; kingdom Metazoa; phylum Chordata; class Actinopteri; order Perciformes; family Percidae; genus Etheostoma; species Etheostoma perlongum. The sequence continues at coordinate 14,229,719 of CM049373.1, forward strand.
GTCATAAAAAAGTCATAGTATAGCATGTTGATAAAAGTCAATGTATAGTATGTCCAAAAAAGTACAGTGCAGTATTTTGATAAAAGTCATAGTATAGTATATTGAAAGAAATCATAAAAAGACATAATATTGCATGTCGAAAAAAGTTGAAAAATTAGAGACTAATATGTCAAAAAAGTCATAGTATAGTAAGTTGAAAAAAGGTCATCAAAAAAAGGCAGTGATAAAAGTCATAGTATAGTATATCAAAAAATGTCATAGAAAGTCATGGTATAGAATGTCAAAAAATGTTTTTAAAAGTCAGTGAATAGTATGTTGAAATAAGTCATATAAAAAGTAATAGTATAGTATGTCAAAAAATTCATGTTGATAAAACTGGTAAAGTCCTTTTATAGCATGTCAAAAAAAGTCATTAAAAAAGTCACAGAATAGCGTAACGAAAAAAGTCATACAATTATATATAGTCATATAATAAGTCCAAAAAAGTCATAGTTGATAAAAATGGTAAAGAAAATCAAGGTATAGCATGTTGCTAAAAGTCATAGCATAGTATGTCAAACAAAGCATAAAAAGTCATAGTATAGAATGTCCAAAAAAGTCATAGTATAGTATGTCAAAAAAAAGTCAGGTAAAAAAGTCATATTATAGCATGTCGATAAAAATCATTGTATAGCATGTAAAAAAAAAAGTCAGGTAAAAGTCATAGTATAGCATGTTGATAAAAGTCATAGAATAGTATGTCAAACAAAGCATAAAAAGTCATGGTATAGTATGTCCAAAAAAGTCATAAAAAGTCATAGTATAGTATGTCCAAAAAAGTATAGTATAGTATTTTGATAAATGTCATAAAAAAACTAATATAGCATGTCAAAAAGTTTAAAAAGTCAGAGAATAGTATTTAAAAAAGAGTCATATTTCAAAAAAAGTGGTTAAAAAGTAATTTTTATAGTATGTCGAAAAAAGTTATAAAAAATAATAGTATAGCATTTCGCTAAGAGTCATAGTATAGTATGTCAAACAAAGCATAAAAAGTCATAGAATAGTATGTCCAAAAAAGTCATAAAAAGTCATAGTATGGTACGTCCAAAAAGTATAGTATAGTATTTTGATAAATGTCATAGTATTATAGTATGTATAATACTATTATAGTATAGTATATTGAAAAAAAGTCATAAAAAAGCATAATGTAGCATGTCAAAAAGTTTAGAAAGTCAGAGAACAGTATTTCAAAAAGAGTCATATTTAAAAAAAAGTGGTTAAAAAGTAATTGTATTGCATGTCGAAAAATGTTAAAAACAAGTCATAGTATAGTATGTTGATAAAAGTAGTAAAAAGTCTTATTATACCATGTCAAAAACAAACATACACAGTCATATTATAGTACGTCAAAAAAGTCATAGTGTAGTATGTCAAAAAAAGTCATCAAAAAAACTCATTCATAAAAGTCATAGTATAGTATATCAAAAAATGTCCTAGAAAGTCATAGTATAGTAAGTCCAAAAAGGTCATAAAATGTCATATTATAGTATGTCTTAATAAAAAGTCTAGTACAGTATGTCTGAAAAAGTCATAGCATATTATGTCAAAAAAAGTCATAGTATAGCATGTCAAATAAAATCAAAAAGTCATAGTATAGTATGTCGAAAAAAAGTCATAGTACAATTTGTCAAAAAAAGTCAATCCAAAAAGTTATCAGTACAGCATGTTGAAAAAGTTATTGATAAAAGTTACAGTATAGTAGTATATCAACAAAAGTCATAAAAAGTCATAGTATAGTACATCAAAAAAAGTCTTACAGTATGTCAGAAGAAGTATATATGTATACTATGTAAAAAAAAGGCATGAACAAGTCATAGTATAGAATGTCGAAAAAAGTCATAAAAAGTCATAATATAGTAAGTCCAAAAAAGTCATAGTATAGCATGTCGATAAAAGTCATAGCCTAGTATATCAACAAAAGTTATAAAAAGTCATAGTATAGTAATTAAAAAATGTCTGTAGTGTAGTATGTTGATAAAAGTGGTAAAAAAGTCAAATAGCATGTCAAAAAGGTTTTAAAAAAGTCATAGTATTGCATGTCAATAAAATTCATTGTATAGTGCTTTGAAAAAAGTCAATCAAAAAAGTAATTGATTAAAGTCATAGTATATCCACAAAAGTCATAAAAGGTCATAGTAGAGTATGTCAAAAAAAGTCTTAGTACAGTATGTCAGACGAATTCATATTATAGTATGTAAAAAAAGTCATGAAAAAGTCATAGTATAAAATGTCGAAAAGAGTCATAGTATGGTATGTTGATAAAAGTGGTAAAATGTCATGTTATTGCATGTCAAGAAAAGTCATACATAAGTCATAGTATTGCATGTTGATAAAAGGCATAGTATAGTATATCCAAAAATGTCATAAAAAGTCATGGTACAGTGCCTTGCGAAAGTATTCTTCCCCCTTGAACTTTTCAACCTTTTTCCACATTTCAGGCTTCAAACATAAAGATATCAAACTGTAATGTTTTGTGAAGAATCAACAACAAGTGGGACACAATCATGAAAAAAAAATCATAAAAAAGTCATAGTAAAGCATCTCAAAAGAAGTCCTAAAAAAGTCAAATCATTGGAATCTTATGTGCCTAGAACAAACTTACTGCGCCACCAACAAAGTTACACTTACGGTAGATGTGTTCTCTTGTTGTACTTTATTTCTTCATTTTAAGTGTGAAACCTCAAAACAGGCTGGAACCTGTGACCACTTGGTCTTCCAACAACCATTACATCACACAGACCCATCTCATCTGACACTCCCACATGTGTTTGACTTCTTAATTTGGGGATTTAGGTTTTGCACAGGTTTAGAACCCCCAAACTTAAATCTTCAGACAGATCAGCAGGTATTTATCACACTGAGCTATATGTGAGTTTAATCAGTTTGATGTTGTATTTATTGTTTAACATTACTGAGGACAGAAAATGATAGTCTTAATATTGTATGTTGAAAAAGTAATAAAAAATAAGAGAATAGTATGTCAAAAAGTCATTGTATAGTATGTTAAAAAAGTCTTAGTTAAGTACGTTGAAAAAATCATAGTATAGTATGTTTCAAAAAGTTATAAAAAGTCACAATATAGTATCTTGAATACAGTCATTGTATGGTATGTCAAAGAAAATTATAGTATAATCACAAAGTAGACATTTTAGGTCCTTTAAAATCCCCAGGCTTGATATAAACACACAGAAGCATTTTTTTGTTTTAAAATTGTATTTATATGGATGAATTTGACTAGCAGCAGAAAAAGTACACATTTTATTTTTGACAGTTAAAGTGGCTATAAAACGGTTAGGTGCATACGAGCTGGGCTGGTGGCCTAGAGTACTTCTTGCTGTCTGACAGCCTGCCCATTTATCCTGGGTTCAGCTCCGCTGTCCGTCGCAAGTCTCACTGCACATCTTCCTGCACTCCCAAAGGGCGTTTCCACGGTTTCTGACCACAGGTCTCAACCGCCATCTAGATGAGCGCCACCTCATGTCCTGTCCTCCGCCAGCTCCACCGTATAAGCCAGTCCCACTACTAGTAGTCCTGCACTCCCAATGGTGTGTTTGGAAAGCGTCCTTAGCGCATGTGCCAGGCGAGCAAAGAACCAATAACCAATAACCAAAGCAAAACATCACACTCTAAACAATAAACATATGAAAATCACATTAGCTCCCTGGCCATACTTTGTGACATAGTATGAAGTAAAAAGTCATGGGATAGTATGTTGATAAAAAAGTCATAGTATAGTATGTCAAAAAGAGTGATAGTACAGCATGTGCAAAAAATCATTAAAAAATCATAGTATAGCATGGTGAAAAATGTCATAGCAATCATAGTATAGTAAGTTTAACAAAGTCAAAAAGTCATAGTATTATATGTGGAAAAAGTCATAAAATAGCATGTCATAAAAAGTCATAGCAATCATAGTATAGTATATAGTAAAATATTTCATAAAAATGTTCATAGTATTTTTAAAATTATGTCATTAAAATTATCAGAAAAAGTCATAGTATGGTATGTCATACTTATTATTTAAATGGCATAGTACAGTATGCCATAAAAATGTCATAAGAAGTCACAGTACGTCATAAAAAGTCATAGTACAGTATGGTAACAATCATAGAATGTCATAAAAAGTCATATATGTCATAAAAAAATGTTTAAAAAGTTATAGTGTATTGTGAAATTATATATTTCATACAAAATCTCCTCACCTAATGGTATCCCATACGGATCATTTACCCAGGTTTTTGATTAAAACTGTGATTCCTGCTTCCATTAGAAACTTTCCTTTGTCAATATGTCAGCAAAATTCATATGTCATAAAAAAGTCATAATGTGCATCTTTTTGCATAAAACTGTTATTTCTGCCGCTATTCCTTTGTGGTGCTCACAGTTTAAAAACAAATATTTAAAGAATAAATTGTTTTAGAAGATATATGAGCAGATATCAGCTTTTGGATTCAATAAAATCTGTCAAATAAATTGTTCAAAAGAAAAGAAAAAAGGATTCTGAAATCGGATTAGATAACGTAGTCCAATCTTGGTCTTAATCTGACTCAAACCGTCAGTATGTGTTGTTCAAAACCATCATAGATGAACCAGGCAAACCTGTTGTTCTTTACATATCTGACAGCTTTGGATATGTTGGATACTTTTGAACCCTGGTAATCTGGATTTCGTAATCTTGAAAAATTGTTATCTGGATAAAGGTGATCCAATCTAATATTCTGTGAAAAACCTAATCGTGGATAGCAAAACATGGTATTTCCAGATCTGGATCGTTCTGAACAACTGGGCATTGTCCCCATTACTCTGAAATTCACAGACATTGCTGTAAACACTTTTCATTGAACTTTCTGTCTGAAGAAATAAGTCCCTATAAAAAGGACTGGGGATCTTTTAAAAAACAAGTCAGTCTAGTCCTTGTTCCATGTTGTTATTACAGTAAAACCTGGATAATACAGCAGGCCCTTTTCTGGACTACTATATGGTTGTGAAAGAATAAATAATACCATCACAGTTCATAAAAAGATAGCTTTATTGCACAAGGTGTTGAGTACTCTTTTTCTGTTTTTGTTTGTTTTCATAGAAAAGAAAATGTAGAGTTAAACACAAGCAATTGCAAATTGAAGCAACGTTTCCCCATAAAAGTTTAAGGAACAACCTCTGCATTTTTCAAATGTTTTAATGAACCCCCTTTTTAAATTGTTCAATTCACCATTTCCATTTTTCTTTTTTAACCAGCAAAATTTTCGGATCATGCAATGCTGCTGTCCTGCCCCCAAAAAGTGGAACAAAAAAAGATAAACTCTAAATAAAAGCAACCTGTGACAAAGTAAAAAATAAAATAACATAAAGATAAAAATAAATAAAAAAGAGACAATTCAACCAAATGTCCTGTAAAAGAAGAAATAAATATTGTTAACTATGCATGGTCCACTCTGACATGTTTCCACTGGATCATAAATCAAGGTAAAGCAGTGTCTGTATAATTCTATAGTTCTTCATTAAGTCCTCTTCTTTTTCATTACAATAACTTCAGTTCAAAGTTTACATTGTGCCCTGGTTTCTAGTGAAGATGTCGAAAATAGTACTCATTTATACAAAACACTTTCCTATGTACACAAGTCTTCTATTATGGAGTAGAAATAATGTTGTATAGGTGGGCAAGGGTTACAGTGAGTGGGGAAGATCTGGTTGGTTGAGCAGATGTGGAAAAGGTTGGGGATGTAGCATGTAATGTGAAGTTGGCCTCATGAACACAGACTCAGAGTCAGTTTGAAAAGTATGTTGTATTTTAAATATCCACCCTAAATAACTCATTAAAAACTCCCTAATTAACTCCATACAAAAAATAAAGTAAAAAGAAGGCATAGTCTGTCAAAAAAAAACTAGTCTCAGCTTACTGCCTGCAAAGCACACAAGGCTTCAAGAGGACAAGACTTCTCCCGGCCAAGAAATAGTCCGGCACCCGAACCTTCTCAATTTTACACTTTGGTTTTTGTACTGTGTATAATATTCTTAAAATGTAAAACTGGTATTTGTTTCTTGTCAATAACTGCGTAAAAGTATCAGAGGGTGGAGTTTTCCAAAAAGGTACACGTTATATATACTTTAAGCAAACTGACAGTAAATCAGTGTTTTACAGAAGAGGCAACTTCACTGGAGATTTGGGGAAAGCAGGGTGGACAGAAGTTTGATTTATCACTCCATCCAATATCCATACAACTGAAGTAAGGAAGCCTCTGTTTTTGGTTGCTAAAACATGCCTGCCCCATTTCCAAACTCATTTTACTAAAAAAAAAGTATTTGCACAACTAGAAACATGAACGCCTAAAGGAAAGGCATCATAATCATTAACAATGGAAAGCTAAATCAATTTCTATCCTGTTCAGTTTTAAAATGAAAGGGAGCATATATGAGCAGTTCCTATGGTTACTGTGGGGTTTATTGGCCTGCAGTCCTGGAGTTTGGGGAAGACTCGCTATGACACAGATAAAAAACAGAAACATTTGTCTGTCTGTTTGTCTTCATTAATTATAATCAGGAAATGGCATTGAGTTAGTGAACACACCTTTGGAAGGTACAATACAACATATTACAATAGGATCACTCACTGTATAGGCTGTCCTTGTTTTACTGTTTTCTTTTTCAACACCACACTTTCTGCACTGAGCCATAGACCACAGTTACAGCTACACAATCTCACACTATAATTGGACTTTACTGTGCTTTTCCTCTCAGCCGCTACCTGCTGCACAGGCATCGCAACTGGAAGATTTACAAAATCACAAGGGGGTCATTGTATCATTCCTCAAACCTCAGCTTCACCATTTAACTTTCTTTCACACCCCTTTCTTTCTTTCAGAGATCTCCCGTTCATGGTTGTGCTACCCGTTTAAGCTTCCCTCTTCTTATTTCTTCCTTCTTTCTTGCAGTTTTTTTACTCTGAGCGATTGTCTTGTGATTTTTTATATATATATTCAATTAGAACGGCTTTTATATTTCTCTGCTTTTTCAATATTCATATATTTGCTATATATTTGAATAGAAATATATATGTACATACTTTTGAAAACAAACATATATCATATCTTTTTCTTTTTTCTATTACGAGAGCCCTGATGTTATGTTTTACCATTGCAAAACATTTGGAGCAACTCTTTTTTTGGAACGATCTTTGTTATGGGATTAAGCTTTGGGAAAAGAAATGGCAATAACAACTAAATGTAAAGTTAGCAGATACAGTACCATGCATAAAGCTAAATTAAATTTCAGTGAGGTGGGGGAACTTGAAAACACATTTTAGTTTAGAAGACCACTTATTTCTCTCTGCTATGCAACCCCCTCTCCCCGTTTCCGTAACACAGCTGCAACTTCTAACACTAGATGTCTCTGTCTATAATCTCAAAGTCCTTGTCCGTTCATAAATTCAAGACCACTTCATACAAATATGATTTTTCTTGTATACATCTCAATAACTTTGCTGTATGTTTGCTACTTTCTCTCCATTCAAGTTGTCATTGACCATCAAGTAGCATTTTTTTCCTGTCCGTGCATATTAAACCTCTCAGTCTCTTTTTAGCTAGCCAGCATGCTAGCAGTAGGTCACAGTGACACTGTATGGATATGATGGGGGACGGTGGATAGGAGTGAAGGTGGGGAAGGATAGAAAGGGAAAAAATGGATATAGGTAAAATGAGTTAAACAAAGAATAATGGCATTGTGGCGCCATGATAAGCCATAAGAGAGATGCTTCCTTTGTTCTGAGGAAGCTAAAGAAAGGGAACCGCTTTCATCTGCAATTGCTCTTTTGAACCCACTTCCTCTTCAGTATTATTTCTAAAGCAAACTTAACAAAACAAAGTTTCAAATGCTGGACCAAATTAAGATAGTAGTGTTACGTTGTCAGCATCCTCAACGTTACTTTCCCCGAATCCCCTTTCACAGGTACAAAATGAGGGGGGGGGGCAGTTTTGACACAGATGTCTGCCGAAGAGGTCAGCATACAGATTGATTTCAAAAAGGTCCACTGTTGGTGTGTGCCTGCCACATGTATACATATATATATTTACACATATACACCCACACGCACACACACGCAGGCTTGTGAAGGTTTCTGTTACTTGGATCCACTCTAACTTTTTCTTAGTGCACATGAGATTATGTTTCCATCATCAGAAAATAAACAGAAAACGGATGGAAAAAAAGGTTTGGATGCATCATTCACTTTAAATTTTTTTCACCACCCCCTGCTATGAGTCTGTTTATAAAAGACCACTATGCTGTGTCATCCATTGCATGTATAAGAAAATTCTCCACATCTCAAAACTGGTATTGAGACGACAGTCCTTCCACTGCGTCTAATGTGTGAACCCATGATGGAGTAACCTCTCAGAGCCAGTGTAACACCAAGGTTGGTGGTTTATGCATACAGTAAAAGCATCCTGCCATGGCACAATGCTGTGATATGAGCTCTTTTTCCATCAGAGACCAGAAAAGTTATATATTTAAAAACCTAGAAAACTGCACCAGCAACCTGGTTCATTCTATATATCATTCTATACTGTCTTGATCCAGAAAACAAGACAGTGCACTTGGAAAGCATTTTGTGCATAAGTACTGTGTCCTTACCAGAAAATGAAAATATGAGATGAACAGATAAATCATTTGTTTTGGCAAGTGATTCGCAGGGTGATGAAATTAGGGATAGACAAAGATGAATACACAATAATAATAGAAAGCAATCAGGCAGAAAGAAAGGCAAACCCCTGTGCTGTGGAGACCCAACTCTGACCCCTTCATATAGTAGTGTCATGGGAACCCAACCAGCCCCCTGCAGCCTGGCACAGCGCAGGCACTGAGGGTCAGCTGTGCATGTGTATGTTCCTCATCCCACTTTTCCATAGAGGCTCCAGGCCAGCGCTGGCTTGACCAGCATTGTATTAAGAGTTACAGTGACAGGCTGCGGTGATGGCAGGCTACACCAGTGTGTATGACTTGGAGTAGGCCCCTGCCCCCCCATCCCTCTGCTTCTGTAGTCTGCCTAAGCCCGAGGAGCTGCTCTCCAGGAGAGAGTCTCTGGATCCTCCCATCTTGGAGGAGGATGAGGAGGCACCTCCAGGAGTCCCTCCTGTGGCACCGGAGGATGATGATGCAGCAGCAGCAGCAGCAGTAGCAGCAGCTGCTGCCGCTGCACTCTGGGCCGCTGAAGCAGAGGAGCCTGGCATGGTAAGAGTCCTCTGGGGAAGAGTGGAGCTGCTAGAGCTAGCAGACACCCTCCACTACCTCCGCCACAGGCTCCTGTCGCTCCTCCAGAGGAAGTGAGACTGGACAGGCCAGAGTGGCCCATGGTTAGGGCCTGCTGCTTTGCAGAGTCCATAGTCACATGACGGCCCTGGGTGTGGTATGCCCGTTGGGCCAGGCCACGAATAGAGGCCTCACGTGGTGGAACCACTGGACATGGGTCATGATGCTCCGACTGCTTTCGGAAGAAAGGATCTGACTTCATGTAGAGGGGTAGGTTGCAATAGTCACCTGGAAGGGAAAAGTTACATTTAAACAGCAAAAGGCAACACCTATGGATAATAATCACTGTTGCACGCTATCAAACTGTGTAACTGCTGATTGCACTGGACTCATCAGGAAAAAATTGTCTTTACACGTGATCTTTACATGTACACATGATATATTAGGCAGAACCTTATTTACCCTCTAAACCTAATTGTATATATTGTATAATGTATAATTGTATCTTAAATTGTTTTACTGTTTTGTTATTTCTTTTCTTATCTAGTCTTGTTTTCCTACTTTATTTAATTGTTTTTGGACCTACCTCGGTTTACATTTAAAGCCATTTTAATGTTAATTTTAAATGTCATGAGATGAAAATATTCTTTAAAAAAAAGTATGCTTTGTAGCAACCACTCACTCTTAGGCGCGGTGTGGAATGGGCACAGCTACATTCTTGCCACGATCATAATCCTGGGGTTTGGGTGGCGAGGCAGTGAAACGGCAGATACCGGGCTCTGAGGGTGTGCTCATGGACGTCATGCTGTCGGCATTGTCATTGGTACCTGTGGTCATCTGGTCAGATGAGCTGTCAGAGATAAAGCACTCAGTAATCTCAAATTTGGCATGCTGCAGGTGTTCCTCTAGCTTGGCATGCTCATATGCTCTTGCTAACTCCTCGTAGGTTGAGGAGGCGCTCTCTGTCGACACCATGCTGTTGCGACCCTTATCTATGAAAGAGAAAGAAAAGGAAATAAAGTTAAGCACACTATCTCCAGTTTTACAAATGCTTTTTGAGGTGTACCCCAATGCAAACCCAGAATTTTCTCCATATTACAAAAATAAGCCCTACTCATATGTGTATGTTAATGGCTATAATTGTCATTTCACCCATGTGCCAACCTGTGTCCTGTGAGAGGCTGGCGCTATAGCTGTCACTCTCTGTGACAGTGATGCCATGCTGGGAGCCAACTGTGCGCCAGTCTGAGGTGAGAGTGCGAGCTGGCGTGGAGGCCTGACACTTGGTCAGAGTCCACTGACTGGAGTAGCGGTTCCTGATGCTGTGGGCTGACTTAACACTCTTCCTTGACACTGGGTCTGGTGGGAAATGGGTGAAGAAATAAAAAGGATGTGCATATGTACAGGGGCTGTTTAAAGCCAGGAAAACTAACTAGCATTTGCACACACAAAAAGCGCTACAATACTGCTTCATTTACTTTCAGCTTTTACTTATAAAATAAACAGCAAGGATTAAGAGGACTTACTAGTTCCTGGTCTGATGTCTGACATGTCAATCAAAGGACCTGTGTTCTGGATGAGGGCAGGGTGATGGACGGACACACCTGTGCAGAAGCTCTGAGGGTTTCCAGTTTGGTTGAACTCTGTGTCTGTCACAGGGATAGTTGCTTTGTCCTCACCTATACAAGACAGAATTCATATTTCAAGAAATCAGATATTGCAGGTTAAAAAAATGGACAAATAAAAGTCTAATGCCTTCAAATCTTTCAACACACAACGCTCTCTGTCGCTCTCTTCCTCTCACCGATTTGCTTGATGCCTTCCTTGTCCTCAATCAGCAGCTGAACTCTGGGGATGTCGATGTGCAACCGTGGGCCCTGAGGAGGTCCCTTCACTGGGGTGTCAAAGCTTCGGTTGTTTTTACTAAGACAAAAGATTCAAGACGAGCACACACATAAACATTCATGGCTTTGAAAGAAATGCAAAATGTGAATTTGTGGTATAAACTTTGAGTTACAATAAATAATATTTCAGGCTGATGTTGTGAGAAGGACTCAGAAATAGCTGTCTAACCTGATCAGCATCTCTGCCAGGCTTTTGGCATCTAGAGAGAGCAGAGAACATCACAAATGATTTATTCCTGACAAACAAATCCATCTTTTAAAATAAATCCAAATCTCGAGACTACATTAAAAATTCTTTCTGAAGTCTGCTTCAGGAATATCTCTGAAGACTGCTTTGTTCTTTTTGCCAATTCCTCCCTACCACTTCTCTCACCCCTTAGTCTCTTCAGCCTCTTTTCTTTGCGTTTTTTGCGAATGATGAAGAGCAGCGCAACACCCAGAGTGACCAAGATCACAGGACAGCCAATCGAAAACAGCTTCTTGACATCATCATTCTTTTCCAAGGGGGATTTGATTGGTGGAATTGTGCCTGCACACAGAAAGAACAGATATTATTTACTGCCCTTTAACAAGAAGTCAAAGTAGTAAAGGTCCCATGACATGGTGCTTTTTGGATGCTTTTATATAGACCTTAGTTGTCCCCTAATACTGTATCTGAAGTCTATTTTGTTTGAAAGCCATGATGCCCATCTGAGCTTACATTTTCTCAAAGGCAGAGCAGGATACTCAGGGCTCAGTTTACACCTATCACCATTTCTAGCCACTGGGGGACCATAAGCAGGATGGGGGAATGCATATTAATTTTAAAAAACCTCTTAAGTGACATTTTCATGCCATGGGACCATGGGATCAAGTATTTTTAAGTAGCAGACAATACCATTGATCCAAATGAAATGCCAAACAACGAGAGTCTTCTACTCACTACCATCATAGTCCAGTGTTGCAAATTGGGAGCTCTGGTTGCCACAGCCAGCGCTGTTACAGGCTTTCATCTTTAACTCATACCAGGTGGCCTCACGCAGCTCTGCCAGGAACACATCTGTGGTGGCATTGGTACGTACAGTCTGCCATGCCCATGTACCTACGTAAAGTACACATACCAATGTTGAGTTTGATCTCTTGTATTTTCTTATTGGTTTCCATTAAAAGATGGAAAGTTACCTCAACACTAACTAATACCTTTCTTTGTTTCACGTGCAAACTTTTCCTATTTTATTTGCTGCATGAAATCTTTAATTATTATTGCAAATTAAAAAAGCAGTGACTCACCTTTCGGTCTAAATTCTAGTGTGACAGCGCTGATTGGACAGCCTCCACTGGCCCAACCCTGCAGGTTAAGGCGGGCATGGCTGGAATTAATGTGGGTGAAGACCGGCTGATCCTTGTTAAACTGGGGTTCTGTAAAAGAAGCAAAATCATTATGTATTTTTATGATTACTGTTGTGCCATATGCGCTAACAGTTAATTGGTGAACATATGACAACATAAGCAATTTAGCAATAGCAATGTCTTGCTTTACAGTGTGCATATGTGTGACTGCTAGAATAGGTGTTCCAAAAATATCCTGACTGTACTTAAATACGTTACAAAAAACAAAATGGAGCACATTCAAAGTCCCAGAGCAATTCACTGACTGTAAAAATCCTTTATAAGCTATTGTGAGGATAAAGTAAGAAGCACAAAGACATGAAGTTTGATCTTTTAGGTGTAGACAGGAAACATGTATCTACATTTCCTACTTGGGTCAAAAGTGGAGGGTTTTATTGCACATTTTTATGGGATCTATTGTTCTAATAGCATTGGAAGTATGCTATATATTTAAAGCTTTGAGACCTGTCACATGTGTCCTATTTTTAGTTTAAGATTTGGTGCATAAAATGTGCATCTATTCTGCCATATACAGGCCATTATTCGCTTCTCCATTGTGAAAATGTGTATTTTATATATACTTTTCACCTTTATCTACCCACACTACTTTCCTTCATCCTCCATCCCAGGCTTCTCACCTCGCCCATGGGTCTTTGCCTCAATGATCTCACTGATGCGTCCGGCTCCAACACTGTTCTTTGCAGCCAGCTTCACTTTATACCAGGTGCCACAGCGCAGGTTGTCCAATTTGAATGATCGTTCACTCGAACTGATGAAAACATCTTTCCATTCCTCCGTGTTGTCTACAGAGTACTGTAGCACAAAACCTGAAAATACAAATAATTATAATTTTCTTTTATTATTACATAACTCTCTATTTTTCATGCAGGTAAGATGAAGAACTCATTTTGCACCAACCCTACTAAGCTTTTGACACTGGTACCTTTACTGTCCACTAGAAGGCAGTGTCAGACTATTCTTCACTTGCCCAGATAGGCCCCAATTGAAGGACGTTCTAGCTGCTCTGTCTAAGCCGCCATTAGTTACCTACAAACCCCTAGACTGGGATGGCGCTGACTGAGCATCTATGCAAATGAGGGTATGCAATGTGGTGACTGTTTTTATAATAAGCTGCCTTGGCGAGCCAACTCCCTGCTTCTTTGAGAGACTTTACATCTAATCTTCCATCTCTGGCCGTCTTTCCTTCTTTCTGTATATAATTATGCATATATGAATGTCCCCCTCTCAGTGTTTCTTTGTACCATCTTTTTTTCCCTCCCTCGCTCTCTCTAACAGATGGTGCGATGGAGTCCAAAACATTAAAGTGGTTAACATGTGCAGATCTTGCAGTGTTTGTTAAGAAGTTTTATAGTCACCCTGTCTGTCACAGAACAGAAGAGCAGCACACAGCAGAACACAACAGATGATAGTAGAGAGCGCAGTAAAGAACAGCACAATAACAAACTATTGTAGAACAGATTAGAACATTATATCAGTTCTCACTGTAGGGTACTAGCATAGAATTTCCCATTTTTTTGGGATCAATAAATATCTATCTATCTATATATCTATCTATCTATCTATCTATCTATCTATCTATCTATCTATCTATCTATCTATCTATCTATCTATCTACATGATTTGGTCATTTATTTACTTATGTGTATTTATTTTATTTTTACACAAGCTGCAAAAAGCATTACAACCAGCTGAGATCATGAAATGCTAACATGTTTTATCTGTAAAGTTATAATCAGCGGAAGCCGCTGCAGTAGTGAAGTAAAATAGATGCTTGATGGGGACTGCTGACACTGGCTTCACCAACAGGCAGGCATTCTGGTATACATACAAGGTGTATACAGTAGATGGGCTTCAATGCTGTATGAGACACTGAATGATGTGTTTCAATACTGCTTGGTGGACCACCATTAGTTGAATAAAAAAGCTGCACACCTAACACATTACATTACACCCTACTTGCGTTCTTGTAATACATGCTTTCTCTGGGCATCCTGGCAGTATGCTAATTCCCATAAAGAATACAAAAATAGCTTTTGGCGGCTTTAAAATATACTTGACCCAATGGTTCAAAAAGTTGTTTATGAATCTGATCCCATGACATTTTCTTCCTGGTTTTTACAGCCTTCGGGCCACAAGTCTTTCTGGGTGCAGTTATATCTTAAACTGCTTTATTATAGATTCATATATGTAGGTATAAAAAGCAACACCGAGTCAGACAGATGACAAAGCAAAGGGATTATATCCACATTAGCAAGCATGCCCATTCAGGCACACACACCATTCCCATCTTCACACAGAAATCACCAACAATCAGATAATCAAACAGACAAACAGGGAAACATACATCCAGGGGGCCAATCAATAAACTAATAGATCAGCATGCAAACTAACAATGTGCCAGTTAAAATAGAAAGAAAAGACAGACAGAGGGTGAACTAAGATCAAAGGTCGAAGGGAAATCTTTTTCATTCATTCACATTTTGTGAATAAACCCAACTTCATGACCTCAAGCGACACTCTGTATACCTTTAGACACAGTGGCAACAGACAAGAAGAAAGAGATGTGAGTATACAGAAAGAGAGCTTTGCTGTGCAGGGCCATGTACCTCTGATAGAGCTGCCTCCGTTGTCTCCTGGTATCCAGGCCAGAGTGATGGAGGAGGTGGAGGTGGTGGAGACGGTTAGACGAGGCTGGTCTGGAGGGACTGAGGAACAGACACACAAAGAGTTAACAGCTTAATAATACTTAAATATTAGTGATACTTTTGAGGAGGTAAAAAATGAATCATTGTTTCTCATTGTCAGCAAGAACAGCACGCCTAGAAGTGAGGTGCGACCATAGTTAAGTGGACTAAATGAAACAGCCTGAAAGGTATTGGTATTAATGCCATTATTGCCATTTTCCTACCTTGAACCAAAAGGTTGACAATGATAGTGTCAAAGCCCAGCGTGTTGGTGGCTGTGCAGGTGTAGTAACCAGAATCTTCCGCTTTGACAGAGCGCAGCACCAGTGTCCCATTGGCCAGAATGAGACGCTGGCCATCTAGAGACACTGGGATGGCTGTGTCCTCACTAGCAGAGCGAGATAGAGAGAATCATGGGAGGGCGTCATCAAAGATTCTTATTAGATTGTGAAAGAGATTTTTTTTGTGTTTGTTAACAGGAGGCTGCAAAATTGTCCAGAAGCATGAGATCAACAGGATATTTTTGGGTTAGAGAGATGCATAGCATTTTTTTTCTTATAAATTTGTACTAATTTATGACATTATTCCAGCATATTGGCACATAAGTGTCTGCAAATGATAACTGAGTTAACCAACTGAGATGCTTAAACATTAATTCATTTCTGGGGAGGATTCTCACCTATCTTTGGTCCATTTTATAGTAGGTGTTGGTTCTCCTACTGAGCTACAGGGCAGTCGTACCTCCTTCATCCAGGGAGTGGTCACTGTGCCCCCAAATGACAGGATCTTAGCTGGGGCTGGTGGAGGATGAAGAGAGGCATGTAAAGTGAAAGGAGTATGGAAACACCATTAGAGATATTCAGTAACACTTACACAGGAAAGGAAAAATTAAATTAATATGTACCAATCGGTTAATCTTGCCTCTGCCAAATAAACAATTTCCAAACTGGATAAACAAATGCTGTTGATGTTTCAGAATGTGTTGAGTCAATACAGAAATGTAATTGTTGATATGCAATTGATTTTTTTTGTTTTGGATTCTTTCAATAAACAGGAGTGTGCAAGGTATTCACACTTTGTGGAAAGGGAATCTGTGTTAAATGTGGCATTGTCCACCAGAGAATAGCATATGAATAAGAATATAAGAGATATATTGAGTAAAGAGGATATGAAAAATATATATCCATCCATTCAGGCACATAACCCTTATTCTCTGTCACTCCCCCCACCCGTTCTCTCTGGCTCTCTTTCTTTCTCAAGCTTGGCGTCTTAATGCAAGTACTCTAGTGCACTTAAGTTAAGGTTGAATGAAGTATTGAGTGGGCAAGCCTCGAGGACACTGCCTTTTACAGCTGTCGATCAGCTGACGCATCCACCCTTACGAGCGCACACACACACATACACTCTCAAACCTTTGCACCCAACAGTCAAAGGAACAAATAGAAACAGGAAAGGATAACATGGTGGGAAGTGCACTCTATTCATTCTTACTCCCTTATTCTTCCTTTATTTTAATCCAAAGCATATTGATTTACTTGCCCTCTTAATTTTCTTAAACTCTGCCTGTGTGTTGTGATTTAGTTGTCGTGACATTTTCTCTCTTTTTTTTTTACCTCCAGCTGCTGT
The DNA here is from genome assembly GCA_026937815.1 of Etheostoma perlongum. Classification (NCBI taxonomy): domain Eukaryota; kingdom Metazoa; phylum Chordata; class Actinopteri; order Perciformes; family Percidae; genus Etheostoma; species Etheostoma perlongum. The sequence continues at coordinate 14,246,601 of CM049373.1, forward strand.
CCTCCCTTTTGCTCCCCCTCTTATCATTTCCCTAATATAGGCCAGTTTATTTGGTGCCCTCTGAACTCTGAAATCAATAGCACATGCTCATAAACACATAAACAGGAGAGGTTGAGAAATATGCAGAGGAGTTGTATAGAGGAAGCCACAGAGTAAGAGGGATATCATTCAAATGATTCACAGAACCATGAGAGATAGCCAAACAGACTTTAAAAACTTTTGAAAAAAAGGGATACTACTTGAATAGTATCAGTGTTGTAACAGTTCCTAAAAGCGAGAAAGATGGCAGAGAGAAAGAGAAAGAGAAAGTGAACGAGAGAGAGAGAGAGAGAGAGAGAGAGAGAGAGAGAGCGGAACAAGCACCAGAAAAAAACAAGGACCACTGATATGGTAATTTGTTGAGATGGTCCAATACCATTTTTTATTTCCTGATACTGATTCTGATACCTGAACTTACGTATTGGCTGATACCGACTACTGATCTGATACCAGTGTGTCAACTATTTTATAATGTTTTAACAACTGTATACTACTATCCCTGTATGGATGTGTTATGATTTCTATCTTTGTTATTGTTCTGGCTCAGGTTAAACTCTTTGTGAAACATGAACAAACACAAACAATGAACACCACAGAGCTTTCTTTTTTTATCCAGTTTGACAGTCAGTTATAACAGAAAAAAAACATAAATAAACTACTGTAACATAGATTTCCTTTAGAGCTTTATTACTTGTATCGGACCGGTGCATTAACCGATACTAGCGTTTTAGGCAGTATTGGAGGGGATACCAAAACTGGTATCAGTATCGGAACTTCGCTAGTGATTGCAGTTAAAAAGGCTTTCAGCTTTTTCAGCCAAATTTTCAAAAGTTAAAGTTTTTTAAATACGTTAACTTTCAACTGCATTTCAATGACATATATATATATATATTGTAATTCAGCCAATTAGTAACCAACTAAACTGTTGCGACAGATAAAGATATATTGTCTTTATATTCCACACATTCCTCCTCATTGTGAAAACCTGCCGACTAAATTGCCCACAATGCTATTTGACTATGACAGTTTGGTCAGAGATTTTGGTGTGTTGTGCTAGTAATGGCTCATTAGCCTCCAGCAGAGATGAGGAGTGGGCTACAGAGGTTTGGTAAGCTCTTTCTAAAAATTTTATACTTGTAGTCTTCAACCCCAACTGACATTGACTCAAATTACATCACCATCCTCTGGTAACACAAATGGTTTTATATAAACAGACTGTGATGTGATCAATATGTGCACACTTCCCCTTTAAATAATGTTGAAACAATCCTTAAATGTAACCGTGGGGGCTTTTAAACCAAAATTTTTATTCAAGACTCCTAGACGTCTTTTGACCTGCAAGTGAATCCAACGTCTCCACTGTATTTCTCTTTTTATGAATCTGCCTGTCGTATTCAGGGACTCACCCTTGGCCGCTGGCTCCACAGTGACCTTGTCGCTGAAGTTACCCCGGCCTGCAGTTGTGACGGCTGCAGCCCAGATCAGGTACTGCTGCCGGTGGTTAAGGTGAGTGATTCTGTAGAACAGCTGCTCTGGATTGGCTTCATACTCACTGGGCAGCTGGGGAGAGCAGAATGGAAAGATTTAATATCGGAGGGACTGCAGGCGCAATATGTTTTATACTACAGAGCTGAGCACAATCCAAACATGCAATATTATATACTGTAAAGGCTTTAATAGGAACATGTTTAAAAAATATATATATATATTATTATTATGATCAACAAATCTGCTTGTAGCCTAAAATAGTTTCACTAGTTTTTGATGCTGTTCCACTTGTAAAGGTTTGTAGAAACAAGAAAGTTATCAGGTACATAACCCTATTTTAAGTACTAGATTAAAGGTGCCCTGCCACACAAAACCGTTTTTACTTGCATTTTTTGAAATATGTTAAGTCCATATGTGTTTGGGTTGTGTCGTGAATGGAAAAATAAACTACTACCTCTTCTGTCAGCTCTAGCCACTGAAAAGAAACAAGTGGAGAAATCAGGCCAATTACAAAAGCTCGTCAGTCTGATGTCCTGTTGCCTGAGCTCATTACTATTTATGAGCTTGCCCGGTTGTGTTGGGTAATGGTTGCTGATAGCCAGGCTCTCATTAGCTAGCTGTTAGCCAATCAGAGTCAAGCAGCTTAGCTCGTTGAAAATGAATGAGAACTGCCACAAATCGTGTTGAGTCTTCCCGCAGTCTTTTTATACCACACTAAAATGGCTTGAAACAAGGTAACCAAGGCATTTTGTCCACACAAAATGTTACAGAATCCATGGTAGAAGTTCAGACCAGATCATTACCAGAAAGTAATGAAATACGTGTGGCAGGGCACCGTTAAGAAATATGTACAAACTGATTTTCAGTGGAACCAGGTGAGACTTTGTAAAACAAAAGAGAAAATAAGTTGTAAAGGCTCACAAAAAACAATTCAAATAAAGGGGCAATTTTAACATATTTTCTACATTTCCATAAGCATAAAAAGAAAATACACTTTTTGAGTTCTGATCAAATCTACATCATATCATAAAATCTGCATTGTATTATATGGGCTGAGGAGCACACAGTAAAATCTGGTTGATGCCAAAAACAAGATCATTTTGTCACAGGGAGACGTAATGTGAAGGACAGAGTGAACATCATTCTAATGTGAAAAAGCCCTATATCCTCTTCTCGAGTCAGAACTACAGGAAAAGAGAGGAGGATGAAGGTACAGAGGGTCTTGGGCATGTTATATTATGATAAGGCAACAAAAAAAACTGCGTGGAAGGATGGAGCTGGAGGGAGGGAGGATATGAGGCTGGAGGAGATAGAGGCGACAAGGTTGGATTAGGGGGAGTGAAGCCCACTCCTCTGTTCTCCTCAGGGAGGGCAAACAGATATGAGACAGAGGAAGACAAAGGGGGTAAGAGAAATGAGTCAGAGATATTACAAACAGTCATACACTAATGAGGCTTATCTACTGCAGGCATCAGTAATGATGGAGAGGAGAGGAGAGGAGAGGAGAGGAGAGGAGAGGAGAGGAGAGGAGAGGAGGAGAGGAGAGGAGAGGAGAGGAGAGATACACAAATATACTGACATGCATACAGTGGCATGGATGACCTGGAGGTGGATGTGTAATTGCAGTGTGTTTAACCCAGCCATGTGTCTGCTGTCTAGACATATACACATCACTGACCCTTCAACACACACACAAACTCTTATTTACTGCCTGCATGTCACTGTTCACCTACTAACCAATCCCTTATTCCCTCAACTCCTACTCTTCATCTACTCTTCAGGTAACCCAACACCCAGGTACAACACACACTCACACACACACACACACTCACACACACCTCAGCAGCTCTGTCTGTTACTGTGCTGCTAAATAGAAGAATAAAAATAAATAAAACACAGCTCCAAGGTAGTACCTAACACTCACTGCCACCCTCTAAATCACATGTTTTACTACAGTTTGACACTGACTTACATTTCTGACTGACAGTCACTCATACACAGGTGAAATGAAGACTGCAATACAAGTATCAAATGGAGTCACTAAACACAGAAAACCTGTAAAACCTTCGAAGACACTGCAGTGTTGCTGAGCTCTGTCCTAGCCTGCTGGGCTGTTGTCTGCAGAACAGTTTATTCTGGGCAAATAGATTCCAGTATTCATATTATTTTTCACATTTATGAGCAGGCCGTCATGGAGGAATCCACTGGGTTTTTTATTACTTCCCTGTGTTTCCCGTTCATCATCCATTCTTCTTGTCTCCGTCCTTTCTGTACTTTCCTCTCTGCCTATCCTTTACCCCACTGTGCCATCCTTCCCTTTGCCTCCTGCCATCACTCTTCATCCCTATCTTCATTTCCCTGCACCTCTCCACATTTCCCTGTCATCTGTGGGCCCACTCCTTGCTTTTTCTCCCATTTATTCACCAGTACCCCCCTCTGTGTTACCTCCCCTCTGCATTTCTCCCCCTGACTCTCTCACATACTGTAAATCAATGTCTTCTTCTTCTCCTCTCTCTACATTTGTCTCTATAGGCTCCACTGCAGGCTGAGGAATGGATGGATGGAAGGATGGATGGATGGATGGATGGATGGTTGGGTAAATGTTGGGAGAAAAGGAGGGAGGAGTGGCAAAGCGTGTGTTGCTGTAACGGATATTAAAATATTCCTCCGGCGTGGAGATAGAGGTGATCCGGGGAACGATAGAATGAGATAATGAAAAGAGGAACAAAAGTACTCCCTGCGCGGTGTGTCTGACCCCCCCATCCCTCCTTCCTTCTCTCCAGTCGCACTCATTTACATAGTAATCATCCCAAACTCTGCATGGGGGGCTTCAGAGAGAGAGAAAGACAGAAAGATAGATAGATAGATAGATAGATAGATAGATAGATAGATAGAGAGTGATTTGTGAATGAGGGAGACTAAGGAGAAAATGCATGTATATTTTAGATTGGTACATGTATGACGTGTGTGTGTGTGTGTGTGTGTGTGTGTGTGTGTGTGTTTGTAAGCAGGATATGTCTTGCTTTTGAATTCACAGTCATAAAAACATGAGTTGTGTATAAATATATGGACCTTTATACGCATGGCGTGATACATTTATGAGTGTGTGTGTGTGTGTGTGTGTGTGTGTCTATGTAAGTGAGAGTGTGTGTTTGCTGCCGGCTTGTTTTCTGCCCTCGTTGATGAACAGATGAGGTTGTCTTGGCAACGTGATGAGACGCAGATATGCAAATGAGGGTGAGCTTGCACACACACACACTGCGGTATGAGGAGAGCTCGTTTCACACACACATCTTGCTGAGACTGCAGCACTAGACCACACACAACTTGAGACACACACACACACACACACACACACACACACACACACACACACACACACATCTACAAACACACAAATGCAGAACAATGTTATAATTAAATCAATTTCTTCTGTCTTATCATATCAAATTTATAACAGAAGCTGTATTCTGCATAAATAAAGGATCAGTTCCCCTTCATTACTAGCCATGTTTAGATGGCCCTCTTCCCCCTTTTTCATTATTTCCCCATTCTGAAACTTTCTGCACCCCTCTTGTAACTCACCGGTTGGCCTGACCCGGGGCTGGAGCAATATATGGTGTACTTGCGGATGATTCCATTTGGCTTGTGAGGAGGTAACCAGGACACCACAACACTGCTAGCGGAGGAGGGCACAGCTTTGATGCCAGCTGGGGGTCCGGGGTCTGAATCATAAAGGGGGGCAAAGAAAGAAATGGAAGGCAGAGTAAAATGTGAACCAGGTATTTGTCTTTGCTTGTACAGCAAACTGGATAGCTTTATAAGGTGTACAGTACACTGATTTTTCTGCTAGATTGTTGTTGCCTGTTGAATTACAAAACACCCACTAGACATATTTGAGATACTGCAGAGAGCATTTGCTAGTGAAAACAACCCACTGGCTATGCGGCTAGCTAACACGTTAAGAACCAATACAATCCTCCATATGCAGCAGCCCACCATTTGTTTTTCACCTTTCAAGACAAATCTTTAGCAAACAAACAACAATAAATAACTTGTTTAATGGTGAAACAATGCCACATGTCACAATGTCACATACATGTATTCATTATAATTTAATGAAAACAGCCTTCCTCTTGTTTTCATGAATATGGTATAACAGTTATAATACACCTGAGGTGTCTTGTTGGAAAAAAACAACACTTTGTTGAAGGACATCTTATAGTTTTGTCATTTTTCAACTGTGCCTCACTTATTGTTTGGAATATTGCATGCTGCCATAAGATACATTTTGATCATCATTTATGATTTATCGTGAAATTTTGCTTGCAATATTACATTACATTGTCAAGCGGACGCTTTTATCCAAAGCGACTTCCTTAAGTGTACAGTTAATTGAGAAAATGATTGGCAGAGGAATTAATGCACACTTCTTAAGTTTCCTTTTGTTTGTTGCTTTTGTCCTGAACCTGTACCCAACTGGGGTTGGACATACACACTGTCAACCTTCTTCGCTCAAGTATCATGTTGCCACATTGTGCATTATTGATTATTTGACCAGCCACTTTAACTTTAACTTTTTACTCTGAATATCAGGATAATGAAATAATAAAACTCAAGTATGCTTAAGTGTTAGCATGGTGTACTGAAGACAATGATTTATTCATGGATTATTTCTTTGTATTTGTTCTTTTTAGAACATCCTGAGAAAATCACACAACATGCAGCATTTTAAAGCAAACATACTGTCAACATTAAATCCACAAATAAACACATATGCAAATATTCAAAGGGACCAAATGCTGTGGCCCTCAGAGTGTGGCGCCCCTTGGAAAAAGCAAGAAAAATAACTTCATAATGAATTTCAGTCTTCTTCGCTCCTATGCTTACTGTCTACTATTTTTGTGTCTAAGAGACAGACAGAGAAAGGAAGGCTGAGAATTGTCTGTTTGCACAATTCCACTGCAAACACTTTTCCATATGCTGCAGACACACTGAGGGCAAAGGGAAGGGAGAGACAGAGAGCAGTGAACGTATGTGAAGAGGTTGCCCCTGGACACAGTGTCAACCCGCATCAGGGCAAAAGAGACACTCAGCTTGCCCCCAGTAAGCACACACACTCGCACACACTCAAAGACTTACACAACACACATATTTGAAGAGCTATTCTAGTGAGGCCAGCTCATAAAATGTAAAATGGAGATATAGTAAGGGAGAGTGAATAAAGGCCTTTCTGAAATGACACTTCTAAGAATCTCTCCCCCCCCCCTTTTCTCTCCTGCGCTCTCTCTTACCCCTCATTTTCTCCATCTCAGATGCCTGCCTCCTCCTCTGCCTGGCCCCAGGGAGGGAGAGGAGAGGTGGATACGGATGTAATCCACAGCCCGCCAGTGTAAGCACAAAATTAATTCTCTCTAAGCCACAAAGAATTAATCCCTCTTCTTGTGCTGGGTGCTAAGCTAGACTTACACACAAACAATAGCGCATGTACACACACATGCACACATACACGCACACCATACTGTACAATTTGCACATGCAAACACACACTTAACTCCCCCCAAAACTTCCGCATATTCACGGACCCACACCCTTAGGCTCCTTAGGCTCCTTAACCACACACACTTCCTGGCTTCTTAATTCTCATTAGCACTGGTAATGGCACATTAGAGCACAGAAGTTTTAATCAGCAACCTCAACGTTGCAAAGACCTCCTCTACCCCCCTGGCTCTCTACCTCCCACACTGCAGCCTAAAGTTAGGAACGAAACCCTTAGACCTTCCCCAAAGATGTGGTCAAAGCAAATGACATATAGGTCTGTTAATTATTTGGTTTATCTGTGTGAAAAGATCTACTAAAATGTGGACTTACAGTCTTCACGGGTTTGGATATACAGGACGTTGCTCCGGACCCCATCTCCAGCCTGGGTGTAGGCCAGAACCTGGTTGCTGTAGTTGGTGAACTTCTCCAGGCCTTTGAGCTCCACCTGCTCCTTGGTGGTTGTGATGTTTTGCATCTCACCCCATTCTGAGACACAAAAGGACAGAAGACGTGTTCAGACCAAGGGATGAGCTGTTACTAGTCATGGTGTCTACAGTAAGATGACAGACACACTCAACCCACCTCCATCCGGAAAGACAGCCCAGAACACGACACGGTATCCTTTCAATACACCATGCAGTGTCATCCTGGGAGGTTCAGCCCACGTGATCACTGCCTCGTCTGATGTTACAGAAATGGCGCGCACATTCTGGGGAGGCTGGCTAGGCACTGAAAAAGAAAAGAAGAGGGAGAGAGAAAAGTTAAGATAAGTTATCTTAACAATGAATCTTCAGTTATCTAACCTTGTATGTTGGATGATTTTACAGTTTAATGCAATAAGAAGGTCTGTTCATTGAAGGCTGATAAACCATCACACTGTTTCATGACTAAGCTAAACAAAGACAAAACAGAGCAAATAAAGGAATTCTTTAATCCCTTAAAATCCAATTTATTTGAACCCCTTACAAATGATCTTATTCCACACTGTAACAATATAAAACATATCTTATCTATCACTTTGTTCCAGCTGTTCATTGAAGCTTCATGATGTTTATACTGAGTGAAATAATAAAAACCTAATATCTAGGATATTTTTTTTTCTTTTTCTGGTATCTTTGGAAACTTTAGGATCAGGTCCTTTGTCAAGTCAGAGAGGTTGAATAGGAACTATTACTATGGTCTAAGAAAGTCAAAAATATTAGTAAATCTGAACAGCTCTCCCAAATCTAAAAGTACTAAAACTCAAATTTGTGATGCTGCTCCATAGACAATGCATTAGTAATGAGTTTATAGATGACACTGAAAGCACCCAGGGGAATGCGCTGAGCATAAAAATATAATAAGTAGAAAGTACATTGATTACGTCACTGTTTTTTTACTCAGGTATTAGTACAAAAGAAAATGCTGTTAGGGTGACATCCCATGTCAGTGGGGCCGCAGCTGCAAAGACAGTCTCCGGAGCGGAGAGGAGTAAGGCGATGGACCGTTAGACCCAGCATGCAGCTGTTCAACAGCTAGCTGTTGACGGAATAGCAAGCTAGCTAGTAAGCTTCCGTCATGCTTTCATGTTACACTGGTTACACAAAATGAGCCAAAGTTTTCACTCATCTGGCGATAGCAATGTGCTTTCCTACGCTGTGACAAGAGTGTGTGTATGAATCATTTAGTTGTTAAATTTGACAAATTTGGTGTCTGGCTCTCTTTGTTTTGTAATGTTATTACTTGTTTGGTTGTTACTACATAACATCACCTCAGTGAGTCAGCGATTTGCCGCAAGTCAGTTTATACAAAATGTTTGCCATGTTGCCATATTAATGACCATTGTATTACATTGATTGAATGAAAATGTCCTTTCTACTCCTTCTATTTCTATGGTTCTAAGCATATGGGTACATTTTCTGTTTCTAAATGAGAACATGACACTAGAATAAAGCTCATTTGGGTATAAAAAAAAAAAATGTTATTTGGGTCCACAAAATCTGTCTCCTATTCATTGTCACTTCATACTTGATGACATCACAAGTTTGAAACTTACTTCTCTGGTTTCTGTCTTTGAGAGAGAAAGTAGCTCATCTTCACAAATACTGATTGAATCGGGCCATGGAAATAACATATTGGAATTCTTAATTTAGGTTGTGTCAAATTGTGCTCTCGCGAAAACTCTGTATTTCCAGGGTACTTTAAGGGTTTTTCATTTCCTCTTTTAGTAGCTTTAAGGTTGGAAAACATCCATTCAAAGCCAAGACTACATTTGAACTGGCTGCACTATTCTAACAAATACATGGCTTTTGCAATATTTTAGTCACATTTTTCCAAGATTTTGAAAATGAGTTTGTAATGACTGGTCGATTGCATGGTCAGTGTGGTTTTAGAGGTTTAATTGTAAAAAAATTTAGATAATTTTATTGCAAAAGCAAACGGGGCCACTGTCTTCGCTACATTAGGAGTGCATTGGCTAGCTGATAAATAAATACACCCTCTCTGAACCCTAAATTTCCATATTAAACCTGAAGCAAGTAAACAGGCTAGCGATAGATAAAAATCTCATGACATGCGTCCAGCCTGATGTATAGGACCAACTCTACAACCACCATCTCTCTTTCTCTATACAAGCCTCGTTCTGTCCCCGCCAGTCCAGGTGTCTCTTCTATTGGCTACCGCTGACCATTAGTCTTTCAGGCTTTGAATAACATACACTGTTGAAGATGAACAGAAGTCAACTTGTGAGAGAAGGAGGGGCAGGAAGAGAGGAAGAGAGCCGAGTGAAAGACAGAGAGCAATGAAAGAGAGAGATCGGGCCAAGTCCACCAGGGAATTTCTCTGCAGCTGGTGAGGAGAGAGAAGGTGGGGAGGAGGACGGAGGACGGAGGAAGGGAGCCAAAAAAGAAAGAAGCATTAGAAAACTGAAAACAGAATTTTGCAGGAAAAATCTTTAGGCTAAATAATTGGAAGGCAACAAAACATAGGTCCTTCACAGTCACACCTTTACGAGAAGAAATGCAAGGATGTAAAAGGATGTGAACAAAAATATGAGCTGGTTCAAGGGCCTGCAAATTGTCAGCGTTTTAGCTTATGTAGGGTTAAACATAAAGAAAGCAGATACATAAGGGGTAAAGAAAAAAGTATATCAAATTAGTGCTGAAGTTGATGTATGAAATAACCTTACAAAAATAAGTACATATGTTTAGAGGGGAAAAAAAGAGAATACAGGAACATAATGAAAGGCGGTTTTGGACTGGGGCTATAGGGAGGAGAAGATGGGGATAAGGGGGAGAGGAAGAAGGGAGGAAGAGAGATAAAAGCAAGGGGAGCAAGGGAAAAGCAGAAAAAGATGAAAAAAGGGAGCAGAGAGACAATGCACTCAGCTGTAGATAATTACAGCAGGAAGCAGCGGAGGGAATGAGAGAGAGAGACAGACAGAGAGACAAGCTAATTATAATTATTTTTAGTATGCTTGTTGTTATCACTATTATCATAATGGCCATCAATATCACTGTCGCCACGGTGACAGCCATAGGGAAGAACTGGAGGGCTCTATCTGCTCTGGACCAATGGGGTTTAGCCAACTGTTCACTGGGTGGACATGTATGCATGTGACATACGTGTGTGTGTGTGTGTGTGTGTGTGTGTGTGTGTGTGTGTGTGTGTTTTTGGATGGGGAGAAAAAACAATTTGACATATGATAGAGATTGAGAGAGGCAAATTGAAAAAAATGACTGTTTGCATATAATAATTGAATTAATTGCAGCTCAACACTACAGAATAAAGAGTACAAGAAGAGCAATATTTGTTATATATATAAGTCTTCTTAAGAGAATATGATGATAAAGAGTAAGAGTTGAGATTTACTTTTCTTTTCAAGATGCATTTATGAGTGTGTTGTTAACATATATCAGCTTGTTAGACGCCAAAAGTCAATCAATGCTGCAGAAAATATAGCTTTACAAGAAATGAATAAAAGCAAAAGCTACATTAGTAAATTATAGTCTTTGGATGTCTGATCCACAAACTAAATGAAATGCAGTAATCTATTCTCCTAGTGCTTTACACCAGGCCCTTCCATCTCTCCCACAACACTACCTTCAACTTCACATACATTCTTGCCCATTCATATTGTTGAGGAACTATTGGATTTGTGATCACCTATGTTTTGTTTTTGTCTAGCAATGCAAAATATGGATATGGACTCCTTTCGATACTTCCACCAAGGAGTTGGCTCTGGCTTCTTTATTTAATTTCTTAAAAATTGCAGTGGTTATTGTTAAACATTTTGCTTGATACTACTGCACTTATCTGAATGAAAAAAATCTGGCACATGTATCTCATGTATTGCCTCTCTTCATGTGTATTTTCATACTCACAGCCAGATGCAAAATGTCTGGACATTGTTCAGGCTTGTGCAGCCTAAGAAGATGTTTCATCTTTCTAAGTGCTTGTGTAGTTCATTCAGTCATTTGCTCATTTATTCACTCAACATTTCAGTATCTACTTGTCTCACTGTACAGGGATCACTAAATCTTATCTGCAGCCCTGCTGGATGTGTCTATGAGACTATATGTGTGTCCTTGGTATTGTGAAAAGCACTTGAGTTACAGCAGCCAACATTCATTCTTTTTTAAGGAAAGAGAAGGAATATATTGATTTTAGGTTACAAAGCATGGCAAGCTTTGACATAGATGAGACAGTGAGACAGCAAAAAAAAAATGGTTACAGAAAAAATGCAGTCAATCTGTCAATCAAAGCCAAAGCAGACAGCTGGTGATTCTTAAAGTTAAGTTTACTCTTCCACTGTATTTAATGCACCATGCTGCTTAACTTCTTTACCTTATTGCTGCTGGTCACGAGCCCAAATGTATACTTTATAAACAGACCAAGAAGCTAAAAAACCCTTTTCATACATGCTGAGATATGTTGTACAGTATTTTTGCTGTTTGTTGTGGTGCTCACCATCTTCCAGTGTTGTAGCATTGATCTCTGAACTAGAGGGCCCTGTGCCGGCTCTATTGAAGGCCTGGACAACCACACCATACTGGGCAAACTTTTTCAGGTTGTCCAGGGTGTAGACCTCACTGTCTCCAGTGGCCTTCATCTCCACAATGCTGTACTGGCCGTTACTGCCCGGGCCGTTCTCTCTGTAACCGATCTGGTAACCCCGGATCACCCCGTTCTGCAGCTCCTTCCTGGGAGCCTGGAGAATGGAAAACAGGAATACAGTACTGATATCATTTATTCATATAGTGCATGAATGTTTAACCACCTCCACAAACTAAATGCACTGAAAAGGAATAATGGCCAACAATTATTAGATTACTTTGCAAGCAGCAAACATATTATTACGTCAGATAAGGCAATGTTACACAAATGAATCGTTTACGAGGAAGTACATAGCCGTTCAGAAGGCAGACCATTCTAATACTTTACCTTCCAGGTGACCCTGATACTCTGAGAGGTAACTGGCTGCAGAATCACCTCCATAGGAGGACCATCAGGCTCTGCAGAGAGAGTCACCGGGGTTGAGGTAGACGCAAACAAACATTGTACACCTTTTATGTCTCTCACGGAACTAAATTATTCTGATTTCCAACTTTCAAAGACATTTTTCTCAGTTCCACTGAGATGGAATTTCAATAACAAAAAACACTTTATAAAAACCAACATTAATAGATGGTAAATTGATAGTTAATTATTCTTTAATTAATTGTCATTTAACCATTAACAAACCGTATTTTTACTGTTAAAAAACAATTAAATTATGATTAATAAAATATCAGTAGTGCTGTAAATTAAGTTTATTATTACACACATTATATCCCTCATATACTATATTAGGTACTAATAATGTAATGATTAAAAAATATTAAGCCTTTAAGAAACCATTTTTAAAACATCTTTAAACATTACATAGATAGATGGACCAGATATATCAAACACTTTGTTAAGGGTAACTAGTTGGTTTGTAAACCCTCTATAAAGAGTGTCTGGATGGTTATTATAAAGTTGCAAGATATAAAAAAATGCATACATATATATACACATATACAGTTGTGCTCATAAGTTTGTATACCCTGGCATAAATTTTGAAATTTTGGCATACATTTTGAAAATATGACTCATCATGCAACTGTCGTTGATTCAAGCATAGTGATCATATGAAGACATATCTTTTCACATAGTTGTTTGGCTGCTTTTTAAACAATGTTTATAATAGAAATATCCCAAATGGCCTGATCAAAAGTTTACATACCCTTGAATGTGTGGCCTTGCTACGGGTACACAAAGTGACACACACAGGTGAAAATGGCAATTAAAGGTTATTTCCCACACCTGTGGCTTTGTAAATTGCAATTGGTGTCTGTGTATAAATAGTCCATGAGTTTGTGAGCTCTCACGTGGATGCACTAAGCAGGCTAGATATGGGCAGCAGAAAAGAACTGTCAAAAGACCTGCGTAACAAGGTATTGGATCTGTATAAAGATGGAAAAGGATATAAAAAGATATCCAAAGCCTTGCAAATGCCAGTCAGTACTGTTCAATCACTTACTAAGAAGTGCAAAATTCTTGGATCTCTCAATAACAAACCAAGGTCGGGTAGACCAAGAAAGATTTCAGCCAAAACTGCAAGAAGAATTGTTCGGGATGCAAAGAAGAACCCACAGGTAACGTCAGGGGAAATACAGGCTGGTCTGGAAAAAGATGGTGTGATTGTTGCAAGGAGCACAATACGACGGTACTTGAACAAAAATGAGCTGCATGGTCGAGCTGCCAGAAAGAAGTCTTTACTGCATCAATGCCACAAAAAAGCCCAGTTACAATATGTCAGAAAACACCTCGACACGCCTCACAGCTTCTGGCAAACTGTAATTTGGAGGGATGAGACCAAAATAGAGCTTTATGGTCACAACCATAAGCAATATGTTTGGAGAGGGGTCAACAAGGCCTATAGTGAACAGAATACCATACCCACCGTGAAGCATGGTGGTGGCTCACTGATGTTTTGGGGGTGTGTGAGCTCTAAAGGCGTAAGGAATCTTGTGAAAATTGATGGCAAGATGAAGGCAGCATGTTATCAGAAAATACTGGCACACAATTTGCATTCTTCTGCACGGAAGCTGCGCATGGGACGCTCTTAGACTTTCCAGCACGACAATGACCCCAAGCACAAAGCCAGGTTGACCCTCCAGTGGTTACAGCAGAAAAAGGTAAAGGTTCTGGAGCGACCATCACAGTCTCCTGACCTTAATGTCATTGAGCCACTCTGGGGAGATCTCAAACGTGCGGTTCATGCAAGACAACCAAAGACATTGCATGAACTGGAGGCATTTTGCCAAGATGAATGGGCAGCTATACCACCTGCAAGAATTCGGGGCCTCATAGACAACTATTACAAAAGACTGCACGCTGTCATTGATGTTAAAGGTGGCAGTACACAGTATTAAGAACTAAGGGTATGTAGACCTTTAAACAGTGGTCGGTTCATTTTTGTCTTTGTTGCCATGTTTTGTTTTATGATTGTGCCATTCTGTTAGGACCTACAGTTCAATGTGAATCCCATAACAGATAACAGACTTGTGTTTTGCCTGCTCACTCATGTTTTCTTTCCACATGGTATATAATTTACCAATTCTTCAAGGGTATGCAAACTTTTGAGCACAACTTTATAGTATGTATGTGTGTGTGTGTGTATATATATATATATATATATATATATATATATATATATATATATACAGTACTGTGCAAAAGATTTTAGGCTGGTATAAAAAAAATCTGGAAACTAAGAATGCTTTCAAAAATATAAATAATTGTTTATTTTTATAAATGTACAAAATGCAATGTGAACGCAGAAAAGAAAAATCTACATCCCATCAGTATTATGTTGTGATAGACATTCACACTTGCCTAAGACTTTTGTATACTGTACATATATATGTCTGTATATTGATTTATTATTAATAATTTTTATATAATTTAATGAAGGGCAAAAAAATTTATCATTGTTTTACCAAGCACTTACTAACCATCACTAATAACATCAGTCGTAACTTAACAAAAGTCCAGATAATGTTAATAGACGGTTTACAAAGTATTTATTAACTATTTAATAAGGTATTATAGTCATCTGTTTCAACTTTATAATAACCATCCAGACACTGTTTATAGACAGTTTACAAACTAACTTGTGACCCTTAACAAAGTGTTAGGAATATCTATCATTAAAAAATGGTTTCTTAAAGGCTTACAAAAATTTTTTAATCATTACCTGATACCTAATATAGTATATGAGGAATATAATGTGTGTAACAATAACAGCACTACTAACATTTTATTAAATATAATTGAATTGCTTGTTAACAGTAACATGACGGTTTGCTAACAGTTAAATGACAATTAACTAACGATTAATTATTAATCAATTTACCATCTATTAATGATGGTTATTATAAAGTGTTACCTTAAATAGTTAATCCCATTCACATTAGTGCAGAGCTGTCAAGATACTTACGTGCTTCCTCTGTACTGATAGTGAGTTCCTTACTGGCCTCGCTCTTGCCTATTGCATTGTATGAGTACATGCGGATGCTGTAGACGGAGGCAGGGTGAAGGTCCACTATGTTGGCTTGATTGTTGGTGGGGGAGATATTTCGAGTGGCATGCTTCAGCTCCCAAGTGTCTGACAAAAAAGAGGAGAATTTTAAGTTATGTAGTTTGCCATAATTTTCCAACTTAAAAAAACACTTTGTACAAATACAATATGCATTTTCTCTCTTACGCAATATTAAGTCTTGTCTTATTTTTAAAATATGGATTTGGGATTTTGATATTGACAGTCAATTTCAATATATTGTGTTGGGTTTCAAAGAAAGAAAAGAAGCACCAACAGCTTAGCTTATTGTTCCAATGTCAGATTCATTTTCTGTGAAATTAAGAATACACTTGTTCTCTTACCCGTCTTGTTCTTATACTCAATATCATAGGAGGTAATGACGCTGTTTCCATCAAATCTCTGTGTCCAACGGAGATTCATACTGCGATCTTTCACTTCTCGCACCTCCAACTCTGGAGGGTCTGGGGGCTCTGAGGATTTAAAAGAGAGGGAGGTGAGAAAGGAAGGAAGGCAATATAAAACAGGAGAAGGTAGCACCAAAAGAGAGACACGTTTAGTTGGAATGAAAAAAGCAGGTTCTTGTAGCTTCTGTGAACATGAAAAGACGATACAGTACATGCACATACAGTACATGCATTTGCACAGAAAGGGTTACCTTGCACAGTGAGCTGGATAAGGCCACGTCCTTCTCCGTAAGAGTTGATAGCATGACAGGAGAAGAAGACTGAATCCTCACGCTCTGCTGGTTTTAGCTGTAAGGAGAAAGGTAGAAAGAGGAATGTCCAAGAGACAAACAACTCTATCTTTGTGTGTAAAGCACAGCTTTGTGATGTAGTTGACCAAGTGAGCGTTTTTCTCCTACCTTGCATGTTTGGTATTTAAGTGTCTTATTTTGAACAATTTTACCCTGTGAAAGGTGCTATACTAAATAAAACTTGACTTACTTACATTGGCAGGATAGATGCAAATGGGGAAGTGTCACCAATCCAGTGGTACACTGTATTTTTGTAATGAAGATTTTTTTTTTGGTACCATTTACCACCTAACTGCTTGAAACACATAAAACAACAAATACTCTGTGCTTTTCACTTTAGCTGGTGAAGGTGTATCATCAAAGACCTCTGCAAAATCGCACAAAACTCATTCAAGTATGTTTTGCCTGTTCTTTACACAGTATATATTCTTTAACCAGTAGATACATTTACATACACACTAAAATCCACAATTGCTTACATACACTCTATAACACTTTATAGATGCCTTCCCTTTCAGATGATAACTACCTCCACAGTCATTTTAAGTCTCTGATTTTAATTCGGCACATTATTAAACCACAATTACAAACACAAAATCCCCAGTAGTTACCTTAAATATTGTGCAAACTACACACACAAAGCTTCTGCGCTCTTGTGTGCATTAAAGCGGCAACATCCTCAGAAGTCCCTGGACAGGTAAACCTGTGACCAATCCATGACCATGTGGTGGACTAGAATCATGAAATGGTGACTTTTGGTATGTCCAGAAATGTGGTTTTAATTTCAAAAGAGACATCTTTCTTTTTTTACATCATATGTTAGACTGCTGTGTAGCACCGGATGTCCCAGAGATGAACATTATTTTCCTTTCAGGAAATAAGACTGGATTTTGGACTCCACTACCAAACTGATGCTTTTTAGTGGTGGTTAGAACACTGATGTTAAACAATTAGATGAGTTATGACTGTTATGACCAACCATCAACGACCTCTAACACACTGACAGATATAATAATAGACTCTATCCAATCTCACAATTTATTTCACACAACATAAATACAGCAATCTAGTCTTGACTCATAAAAACAGAGCTCAGACAGACAAAAGAGAAAAGTGAGTGTTATATATTTGTCAAATGACTAAGAGTCATAAAGACATTGCTTTCTGTTTTCATCAAGTAGATGCTCTGCCCTATAGAAGAGCTTCTTACCTTGAGTGTAGACAACACCTCGTCTGTCTTCTCATTGGGACTGGTGGTAATGGAGTAGCGGGGGTTGCGGTCAGGGTCAATGACAGTGTCCCCTCTCTCCCAGCGGATGATGATGGGCCATTCTCCCCTGGCTGTGCAGTTTAGCTCCTTCAAGTGACCCTTCTTAGCCATGGTAGTGTTGGGGTGACTGGTGATCATCGCTGGGACTGGAAGGAGAAGGGAAATGTGTGAGATGAAGAGAAAGTCAAGACAAATGAGAGGAAACTGTAACAGTAAACAGATTGATGAGGGGGATATTAGATGACAGATGCAGATAAAAGCGGGAGAGGGGGATGGACAAGAAGGTGTAAGTGGATAATAAGAAGGGTTTAATTGAAAAAGAAGAAAGAAGAGCAGAGAGGAGAAGGGTAGGACAGCTGGCAGTTAAAAAAGTGGAGTTCAGAGTAGCTGAGTTCCATTGCATTAGAGTGATGAAGAGCTATGGTCAATGAAGTAAAGTCAATAAACCTATACTCTTTCATTCTCCAATAGTTAACATTGGGGTTTAGTTGAATGAAGTGGCAAAGATGATACACTCTACCTTTTTAGTACACTATACACAAAATCACTCACAATCTTCTACAGCCGACGCACTCATTCGCACACAGTAACGATCTAAGGAAGGTTCTGCTGTTTTGTTTTCATCACTTATTCATCTCACCCTCCCTCTTTTTCTCTTTTCTTCCCTCTCCGCTGAGCGAAACAGACAGAATTGAGGGAGGCAGAGGAGAGGAACGGTTCAATCAATAACACTAACACTAGAAGAAGAGGGATGGAGAGAGAGGGGGAGAGAGGAAATCCTGTAAGTGCAGAACACGACGAAACTAGTGGTTGTATTTATGTGAACCTAGTGTCCAAAGAAGTCAGATATTAAGTGTTAAATCATTTGTGTGGGTATAGCTGTTTTGTAAGGTCATAATACTGCATGCTACAACATGCATTGCCCTCTTATTATGCTCGACTTGACATTGACAGTCTGTTTGTGTGTATGTGCATGCATGTTCACATTGCTTCACATACTGACAGGGAGGGCAGGATGAGAGAAATTGATTGCAGATAATGATTAAGCTCAAAGTGTTTTTGATTGTGTGTAGACAGATCCCAAGAGTCAAAAGATCAATTGCTCAGTTGCTCACTTTCTCAATGCCTGTTACACCCACCCACACACGCACACACACACACACACACACACACACACACAAAACCCACACCCACACACACACCTCTCTCACTGTTCTTTATTGTTTTGCTCTTAAATCCATGGTGATCTTTGCTCAACCAATTTATCAGTGTGCCTGTATGTGTGTACGTGAGAGTCCAAAGAGCACAGGGAGAGTAGTGCGAGCTGGCTCATTGGTTTGACACAGTTAGTGAGCATGTGGTGTAGACTGATAAAGCTAGAGCACTGGTGCATCCCAGATGGCCTCACTGCAGTCATCTATGCCACGAAAAAGTAATACTCTGCTACATTAGTCCGTGAGAGTTTGTATACTCACTCTTAACGGTGAGGACCATGCTCTTGCTGATGTCTGAGCCCACGCCATTGGAGGCCTGACAGAGGTAAAAGCCACGATCCTCCTCCAGGACATGTCTGATGAGCAGAGAGCCGTTACTCATGATCTGAATACGGCCCGTCAGAGGCACAGGGTGGTACTGCTGCGGATTCCCAATACCCGCTGAAGAGAAAGAGACAGAGAAGATAATGATGAATTGTACAGTAACTGAGGATCTCTACATTTTCATAATATAATTTACTATGGACAGTACAAACCTATGGATATGATAATGGGCCATAGATAATGAATGAAATGAAACATGGTTCATGTACCTAGTGCAGCTTTGGCATGCTTCCACATGACCTTAGGAGGAGGGTATCCATCTACTGAACAGTTTAGGATCCCAGCCTTCCCATAGATCCCATCCTGATTGTTGGGCTGAACCACAAACCGTGGAGGCACTGGGGAAAGTAAAGGAGAAGTACATAAAAGACAAAAACTTACATTTTGTGTACTTTCTTACACTGGAACCGTATTTAATGTGTCCTGCAAGGTCATTAAACAGCTTTTCAGCCATAACATTATCATCAATACTGCTGTAAAACTAAATTGCATCTCTTCATCTGCCGTGTTCATTACAATGAAATGGAATAAATGTAGGAGTCAAGGCACATTCCACTGATTTTCAGTGGTGGAAGAAGTATTCAGATCATTTACTTAATTAAAAGTACCAGTACAACAATGTAAAAATACTTAATTACAAGTAAAAGTCCTACATCAAAAGCAAAAGTACTTTTGTCCTGTATGACTAATATATATAATATAGCTGGTCATAGTCACTACCTCATATATACATACATTTTTAAACTATTCTATATGCTATTCTATATATTGTAAGCCCTAAACAAATAAAATGGCTACCAACTCATCTCAAATGTGACAAGGAGTCTCAAAAAGACAGGCCTTTTGTTTTTATAAAGGATGACAGGCCAAAAAGGTTCGGAACTACTGATGAACTACTGGTAAACATGCCATTATATTACATTAACCTACAATTTTTTATGTAAAATCTTAATCCGTAAAGTGACTACAGCTGTCAAATAAATATAATATATATACAGTATACATAAAAAATGTAGTGGAATAAAAGATGGTGGAGAAGAAGACTAAAGTACCATATAATTGAAATACTCCAGTTAAGTACAAGTACGTCAAAATTGTTCTAAGGTACAGTGCGTGAGTAAATTTACTTTGCGCCACTGGTGATTTGACATGTCAAAGTACTACAGTAGTCCCAGGAAGTACTTCACAGCCAGTTATCACTTTTGTTGGAAGCTTTGACAAGTCTGAGAAAATGACTCATTCACTCAACTTCACAGAAAGTTTGTGCTACAACCTGAAGGTCATGACATTTTAAAGATGTGAGTTTTTATGAGGCAAAGATGGTCTAATGAAAGTGGATTTATTTAAGTGCAATACTAAATCACTTCAGTGTTATTTTTAAAATAACCCCTTCCTTTCCACTTAAAGCCTTTCAAAAATATTCCTATCTTATTTTCTTCTCTCACTTCTTTTCTTACCTGTTACTGTGAGCTGCCTCTCTGTGCTGACAGTGGCAGCATCATTGCTGGCAATGCAAGTGTAGTTGCCATTGTGTCTGAGTGACACCTTGGATATCTGGAGGGAGCTCATGAACTCCTTTGTGTCGATGGTGATGCCCGAGGAGGGCACAATCTCCTGCCCGTCCTTTCGCCATGTGATGCGTATGGGCATGTCTCCAGACGACACTACGCAGGCGATGTACATCAATTTACCAATGGACGTCGGTGGAAAGTCAAATGGCTGGATCAGTGGAGGAACTAAGAGAGGGAGAGAAGGGGAGAATGAAAGAGTGAGCAAAGGAGGTGAAGGAAGGAGAGTGATAGGGTGTAAGATGTGTAGAGAGAAAGGTTGCGTGAATAGAAATGTAGTAGTGACAAGGTAATTGAGGGGAAAATAGTAAAATAAGATCAAGGAAAATAAATGAAAAACAACAGGCAGCTCAAGTCGAGGAAATATATGTTGAAAAGGAGAGCACAGGAGAGAAAAAGGCAAGGACAGGCAACAGGGTGAAATAAAGGGTAGATAGAGAGAAGATAGAAGAAGGCAAAGAGGGAATAGAAATTTTAAAAAAGATGAATGAAAACAGAGGGTTGTTTAAATGAGCGGGGTGAGTAAGAGTTGAAGACAGAGATTTGAGGCAGATATGAATTAGTGAAGGATAGAGAAAAGAGAGAAAGTCAGTTGTGAAGACATGGAGAATGTGGGCAGACACACAGATTTGAAGGTTTGGGGGCATCGAAAGGATATAAGAGTGAATGATGTAATGGGAGAAGAGGTGGAGGGAGAAAGATACAGAGATTTTTTTTTTTTAGAGTGCATGGTTCAGAATCTGTATTTTGTCCACCAAGCTAATTGGTAACCTATTGGTCTCTGTCTGTCTGTCTATCTGTCTGCATGGCCTACTAGCCCACTAGCCACTGTGCAGCCGCCTGTGCCCCCTACCAATCCCTCCACTCCACCCCACCCTGCCCTGCTAAAGCCAGCCCATAATAGCTGCTCTAATTAGAACCCCATCCGCAGGGGGAAGAACAGTGTTGCTATGGAGAGCGGCGGAGGTGATGGCGTGGGGGGGAAGACATCTGGGGGATTTAATCTGGGCCTCGTTATAATTCATCTAATTTAATCAAGAGACATGATGAGCACATTCATACAAGCACATACCTACACCCACACGCAAACACCTCAAAAGACTCAAGATGCAGGACTTGGGAACAATCTTTATTTTTAGGAAACTGTTGAAGCGGAGTGTTATTCCAAACCCTGCGTAAACTATAACCTACCTACGTAACACGTAATACGCAACGTATCTGCTGTGCACGCCGACTTTGCCGGCTGCACCGGCTGCTGGTGTGCCTTCATCAGAAGCGTTGGCTTTAAAAACTTCATTCAACAAGGCCCAGACAAAAGTAATGTTGAATGCAAAATATGTAATATCAAAATAAAGGATTTGGCTCTACTCTACCACATCTAATTTTATCAGGCGTCTGAAAACGCACCCTAATAGATTAGCGCAAACATATTTAGCTCAGCATTGGCCATCTAATGTTAGCTTGCTTCTTGCTTTAGCTACAACCTATGGGAGGTTAACCCCGACTGTCGTTCACTACATGTTATGAAAAGATAAATGAGCGTTTGCTTGTTTGCCAAACATTTGGTAGTAGACTTCAGTAATCATACACAACACAAAATGGATAAGCAACAAATACACACAGAACTGATGCGTTATGATTTTCACAAAAGCCTGGCTGAACACACTTATCAATAGCAGCTAACAGCTAGCTCTAGCAGCTAACCAGGCAAGCAAGCTACCGGCAAGAACAAGACAGGGTAGGTGAATTAAAACAATGACTGACTTGAAAACACATCTTGACGTTACATAAGGGTCCTTTTCATGTTGTACAGACATATTAATTTCAATGTGTGTCTGTTAAGAGGCACAAAGGCTCTCTAAAACTTGCCCCCGTTAACTTAGGATGACCGAACATCCTCTTTTGCTCAGACATGTCCACTTTTTACGTACTGTCCGGAAATAAATGTAAATTCATGAAAATTTCCGGTTTTCACAGTTTTTCATGGGACCATTATGCGTGTACTTAAATTGACTACCATGATACTTTGTTGCGTGACGTAATTTAGGAGAGGCAGCTCTGCAAAGCGCACATACAGGGAGCAGATCAGACAGCGGCGCAGCACTGCACAGAAAATGCAAAGCATAAATTCAGCTTCACAGTTGAACTGCAAAAAAAACTTTCCACGTATCGTTCCGGTCGGGACAAGTGGGAGGCGGAGTGCACTGTGTGCAAAGCTAGCGAATTTGTTTCAGTGTCTAATAAAGGTGCTGGAGATCTTAAAGCTCACATGGACACCGAAAAAAAAAAAACCTTATCTTATTACATTGAAAACGTTTTAAGAGATATTTAGCTGAAGCTGGATTTTGAAGCTGACACAGAATAGGTCATAATTAGAACATTATTTCATATTTATTTTTTTGAAAAGAACTATTATTTTGTTACAGGTTGTTACATATTTTATTTTATTACATACGTTATTTTTATTTAAGGCACATTAAAGCATGTTCATTAACCTCTGAGAAGCCTGTCTGAATTTGTGTTTTGAGGCCAGGCTGAATGTCCTCTTTTTTTGGAACTCAAAATATGGTCACCCTACGTTAACTGCTGTTTTAGCTCAGTGGAAGCTTGTACATGTAGCTGCAGCTATTCAGTGTTGCCTGCACCGATTCAGGTCGGGGCTTTTCAATCAAAAGTACTCGCATATTTATAGCGATCAAGATTAACATAAACATTGGCCGGAATTCTCCTTTAACTTGGACTAGCTCAGAGACTTGAGACTTTACTTGGACTCTAGCTCAAAGACTTGAGGCTTGGACTCTAGCTCAGAGACTTGTGAGCATCTCTGATATGCAAAAAACACTACGAAGAAGTCATGTGAATAGCAGCAGAAATTTCACACATCTACTAATGTCAAGTCAAAACACACAGTTCTCTCTTAACAACTTCCTCAAACAAACGTCATGCTATCAATGCGGGGAGCCGGGCAAAATAAAATAAAAGGTGACATGCAGAATATATACAGCATACACACACCCCTTCTCATTCACACACATATATGAGTATGGCATGTACACACACACATTTTATACAATAGCACTCCTGCTCAATATAATTGTTGAGTGGTTGAGAGAGCACACTAGGCTACTCCGCCCCTTAATCATGGGTTATTAGAGGCAATGCATACAGTTTTCTTCTTTCCTCTCCCTCTGTTTCACCCACTCCCCCCTGCTCCAAACTAGTCTAACTCACTCTCCATCCGCCTTACTATCACGCTCTTTTACATTCATAATTGTTTTCCACTGCATTTCAACATTATGGCCCACTAAAACACACCTAGGCTAATTCTATAATGTACAGTATACATATACTTTTGTACTAAACCCTCAAAAAGCATACATAGTATACATAATAAATAATAAAGTATGTATATACATATATATATATATATATATTATATATTTACACACCACACAACAGGCAAGATATGCACGCTACTGAGCGATGTATGTTTTTAGAGAAATCTATGTGAAGTAAAAAACTGTGGAACTCATCGACGAAGATATCACTTTCAAACAATCAACCCTCTGACTGACCTTTGACAGTGACATAGACAGTCTGTGTGATGAACAGCTGTGGTTGGATTAGCACGCTGCAGACATAGGCTCCCTCATCCATCCCCTTCTGAACATCACTGAGCTTTAGAGTCCCGTTCTCATACACGACCTGAACAGACATCAGCAGTGTTACACTCCGAGATGATACATGCATGACCTTATTCAGATGTATACAAAGCTGTGAATTTGAATGAGATAATGCTAAGATCGAAACATGGCCAACACTGATGCAGAAGGAAGTCTCTCATCTGCTTTGTGCCTTTGTTTCTGCTTGGGAGTTGTCAGGTTTTCCTATAATGATTCCCAAATTGGTTCAAAGGTAGGACACATGATAACAAAAAGCAATGATTGATTTGAAGTTTTTTATACAAGTATATATAGTATAAGTTTTTGTACATACAACTGTAAAAAAGGCCAGATGATCAGTTAAAAATAGTAATTCAGATGGTCAAAAAAACTAAATGACATTCAAATAACACTATACAGGATGTACAGTATGTGTATATAATAGGCTTTATGAATCTACATACTGTATATTAATATTATACAGTGCATTATACAGTGCTGTATGGACTATAAGTTCTGATATATTTCTATTGTCTTTCAGCAGAAGTTCAGAAAATTCACCTGGCGATGATTGTCAGGTAGCAGTAGCCCCTCCTTGTACCAGTTGATTGAGTAATAAGGGTACCCAATCACACGGCAGTTAATGAAAGAGTTTCTTCCTGCCACTGCAGTAATGTTCTTCATAGGTCGAATCCTCGGTGGACCTGATGGAGAGTGAGAGAGAGAGAGAGAGAGAGAGAGAGAGAGAGAGAGAGAGAGATGGGTTGACCAGAGGAAGAAAAGAGAGGGGAAAAGATGAAGATCATTAGTTGATGGTGTCAGAAGCAGTGCGTGGAATTTTAGAAATAAAGGGAAGGGGTGATAGGGAAGAGAGTTGGGGAGAAGGGGAAGAGACAGAAGAGGAAAAAAGCATGTAGGGGTGTAGAAAGAGCAAGAGGCTAGAGTGGCTTACCCTAATGTTAAAAAGTAGCTTAAAATGTGGAGATTTTCTAATGGAGCGCCTCCACACAGCTTTAGGCAGGGGGGGGGAACAAAAAGTGGTTAACATTTTTTGGATTACACCCCATTTCTTTGAAAGTTTGCGTTGTTTCCCCATGTAACAGACACAAGAGCGATTTCATTTAATGTTACTGACATTTAAACAAACCAACATTTCAATGTAAGTGACTACACTAATTTCATAGATTTCATTTATGCTGGCCAACTTCTCCCAATTGTTTTATAGCAAATGTATCCTGTACCTGCCACATTCATGTCATGTATCATTGCCACAAAACAGAGACTGAAGGCTGTAGGCCGGCAGACAAACAGACAGTCAGACGGACACAAAATGGGTTAAGCAATAATGGAAAACACTGAGAGCTATCACTCAATAATCTGTCACTTCTTCTGTGACCGTCTTACCATTGTTCGTCTTGTATCTGTGTTTTTGTGTCTCCATCCAGCCCTCCTACCCATACTTCTCTCTTTCTCTCTCTCTTTTTCTCAGTATGTGCTGGGCTTTTGAAGTCACAGCTCTGACGAGTGAAAGATGTATTATTCAGTAGCACCGTCGCAGACACACACCGACACACAAACGCGCGCACACACACACACACACACACACACACACACACACACACACACACACACACACACACACACACACACACCACACAGTATATATGTGCATGTGTGATGATCTATGCCTGTGTGGCACCCTATCTATGCTGTTGGCCTCTGACTGAATGGGTTAAGTTGAGTGTATCAGATTTCAGTGAGTGGGTAAGCATATTAGTGTGTTACTGCTTTTACATGTGTGGTTATGCCATGTGTGTGTCCATGTATGTGTGTATTGGTTGTATACTGTGTGCATCTGGGGCTGAAGCTCTCTGGCAATGGCACTCATTCTCACTCCAATGATCATTCTGGCATGTCTCCTTAGAGCAGACTCGCATGTCACAACTACACATCTCACCAAAGGACAGGAGAGAGAGAGAGAGAGAGAGAGAGAGAGAGAGAGAGAGAGAGAGAGAGAGAGAGAGAGAGAGACACACACACACATGGAGACAACGATACAGCCCTGTCCATCGGTGTCACTCCTCATCCTTGTCGTTCAGGACGACAGTGACATCACCAGTCCTGTCACCAGAGATCACCATCACTCCCCAACCAGACACTGGCACTCCTCCCCTCTTCAATCCTCTTCTCTCATGTCATCTATTCTCTTTCTTCCCTCAGTCTGTAGCCATCTGTTTCTTTCTCTTTTATACTTTAGAGGAGGGAATGAGGGGAATGAGGGGATGAAGAAACTTTAGAGTTCACGTGTGTCTGTGTGAACGCCTGCACAAACTTTAGAGTTTCTTCATCCATTTGTCTCACATACTTCTAATCATACTTCCTCTCCTTTAGTCACTTGTTCTCTACATATGTTAAGCTACAACCTCTCTATTTTAATATTTTGTCTGCCTGCAAACATGTCTGTGTGTGTGTGTGTGTGTGTGTGTGTACTGATAGCTGAAGAAGGCTGATGAGCGAAACAACAGGACAGTAAGCTTGAGGGGACGGACGGCAAGAACGAAAGACAGAAGGAGACAGACAACATAGACTATATGTGCTGCTGGAGGAACACTGACTGCTGCAGATGATTAACATGTAAGTTTAAAGCTTGAGTGAGAACAAAGAAGAAGGAAATAAAAAAAACTAATACATATTTAGTACATGAGAAAGTAAAACACACATACAGAGATAGAGGTAGAGAAAGAGATATAGAAGGGTACAGTATAGGATGTGGGTCAGGGTAGGGGTAAGGGTCAGGCTATGAGAAGCCTCTGTATGACTGATATTGAAAAGTAGACAGGCACCTCTTACGTTTATGCGCGCTTGGTACTCGGCACTACCGGCCGAGTTTCGTGCGGCGCACCGATACACTCCTCCATCTCGAATCTGCGGGCTGCTGACGTTGACGTGGCTCACAGTGCTGCCATCAGAGAGCGTGTACTGGCTGGCTCTGACACGGGACAGGTCCCGGGCCACAGGCTCGTCGTCCAGAGTCCAGGTGATGGTGGGAGGAGGCGCTCCTTTGGCGGCGCACATCAGGGAAAACGGCTCACCTGGGACCACCACCCTCTCGCTGAAGGAGGCAACGATACGGGGTGTACCATCTGAGACAACAAGAGATGTGAGGTGTGATTTTAGGTAACAGTTCATTTCGCTGCATTCAAAAAAGCATTATGGAGGGAAAAATGACAAGAGACTAAAAATCACTATGCTATACTTTTTTACCTAAGGCACCAAATGGAAAAGTAACGCTTCCCATCAGTAACAAGAATGGAGCTTCATCAAGTGTAACATCATATAGCCAATCTGTCTGTGTGCTAGAATTACCATAAGCATTAAAAGATACATATGTGTGCATTATGTGCATGTACCTAATGTGAATAATAAAAGTAAAATGAATTGTAAACAAACTGTTATTACTTGGTAAATGAATGAAAATCAATCAGTTCTAACTTGCCTTGTTAACATATTCTCCACAATATTTTATGGAAATACAGACATAGTTGCAAACACATATTGCGGTAAGTTCTGATTACATATACATTCATGATTGTACGCAACCAACATGGTAATCCTTTTCTGTTCTCACCTTCTAGCAATATGATGGAGAAGTCCTGGGCCGTCTGGCCCTTGCGTGTGGCAAAGCACTGGTAAGCTCCAGAGTGTCTCTTTTGTGCAGCGGAAATGAACAATGTCTCATTGTGAGCCCCCTGGATGGAAAAGTGTTGATCTGGCAGGACAGATTCTGTGTTACGGTACCAGGACACCGTAAAGTGAGGGGAACCCTGGACAGCACAGGACAGGATGACTGTGCTGCTGATCCCTGTCTTCAGGTTCTTGGGAGACAAGGTGACCCGCAGTGGCTCTAGAAAAGAGACAAGAACAGGCTGAGCAGAGTTTAAAAAAAAAAAGGAGAAGCAGGTTTTTTTTTTTAAACGTCAGTCAAACATTATCATTGAAGATACGGTAATTGGTAGTATCACTTGCATTGCTGAACAAAAGAAACTTGAATTGAGTCAGGCCAAGAAGTAAAAATAATATTATATATTTTGGTATAATCGTGTATGTGTTTGTCCGTCAAGATTGTGTGTGTGTGTATATCTGTGTTAAGCAGCGAAGAAAATCGAGACAAAGATAAAAGGAAAGAAAATGTCAGTAAGCAATAAAGCAGCTGGTGTTAAGGGCTTCTGAATCTGTGTGAGCATGTGTGTGTGAGGGAATGACAGTTCATGTGTAAGACTTTCTTCACAGGCAATAAGTGGATGTACTGTACTGTAAGCGTGTGTCCAAATGTGTGTGTTTGTGTATCACCTTCTATGCCCTGTCATTGGAGGTTTGTGGGTTATGCAGTGATGTGCCCTGTGGCCAGTCTGCCCCATGTCCACTAATGTCACCCTGTTCTGAACTGCATCTCCTCTCTTAACCTCCTTCCCCCCTTATTCTCTCCACAAGTGTGCCATCTTCTCTACCAGGGTCACCTCCTCACATTCATTCATACACACACACAACAATATGAACTTATTTCTGTCTTTGCCTTCCACTCTCTCATCTTTGGTAAACAGAGCGACAGCCCCACATGACCGCTGTTCTGCTCTGTCACCGTAGCGATGCCTCGCTGGGGTTTGAGAGCACAGCGGGGGAACGAGCCGTCCTTGGAGATCAAGCTCACGCTTTACCCAGACGAGGGTGGGTTGACGGGGGGCGTGCAGGAGGTGCGAGGCCAGGGCAAAGCCAACCAAGCTTAAATGATGTCTCTATCGTGCCTGTTCATGACCTGACATCACATTCATTACTTCTGTCCATCTTACTCTTTTTCTGCAACTGTAGTTACCAGTGTAGAACAATGGAGGTCGGGTGAGGTAGATCAGTGATCAGTGATGCTTTGTTGTGTGCTGAATATTGGTATTTTATTATTCTACTGCACTCTTTTCAGTGCTATACCCACCTATGACGTTGAGGTGACCTGTCACCTCTTTGGAGCCCAAAGCTGTTGGTGACCTCACAGATGTAGTTGCCACTGTCCTCAAGCCTCAAGTCGGAAATGGTGAGGCCAGTGATGCGCCGTGTCCAGCGCGAGTCTGCAGGTAATGGCCGACCATCTTTTAGCCATCTTATGGTGGGGTTTGGGTATCCGGATGCGATGCAGGGCAGCTCCACACTCTGCCCCACCTGCACCTCACCAGACTGGAAACTGTCCAGCACTGACGGGGTGGACTCCGTAGGGTCTGCAGGTGAAGCATGTCACAAAAATGATTAATTCATTTGGAATCATCAGTACTCAGTAAATTATACATAAAGAAACATTTTAGATTTTGGTATATATGCTTATTTGCTTTCTTGCTGACAGTAAGATGAGAAGATTGATACTACTCGCTCATGTCTGCATGTTAAATACGAAGCTTCCACTAGCGGATCATTAGCTTAACTTAGCACAAAGACTAGAAACAGGGCAAACAGCTAGCCTGGCTCGGAGGCATGTGTTGTACTATTTCTTGGCCTTGTGTAGAAACTTCCTGTCTTTGGTGGTTGTCTGGCAACTTCACAGTGACAAAGAGAGCCAAGGAAATGACTGGGCCTGGCAAAGAAATGGTTGTTTGGCACATACCATAACTGCCCGTAACACTAAACTTGTTGTGTTTACACTTGTTTTTTAGTATGAATTACACAAGATACAATGTGCTAATAAGTAGTAGTAGAAGAAGTAGTATTAGTGGTATGGTAGGTAGATTTTGTTCCCAGGCTAGCCGTTTCTAGTCTTTCTGCTAAGCTAAGCTAACTGTCTCTTGGCTCCAGCTTAATATTTACTATACAGAGATTTATCAAACTTCTCAGTTAACTCCTAGCAAATAATCAAATAAGCGTATTTCCCAAAATGTTGACCTATGTTGACTTCGACAGTATGAGTGAAAATGGTAACTACGTTGCCTACCCATAACTGAGAGCCTGGCTCCATTGCTCTGGCGAGTCTCTCCACTGTATTTGTGCTTTGTGATGCAGCGGTAGGTGGACAGAGCATCTTCCTTCTGCACTTCTGAGATATACAGAGCGCCAAATAAGGTCAGGAAGAAACGGTTTCCTGTGGAGGAAAGCAGAGAAGGAACAGGTAGGAGAGGGGAGAACAAAAAGTCAGTCAACATATTTGAGTAACAAATCATAACAAAGGTATAATTAGCATGTAAAGTATGGCAAAGGTTTAAGGGCATAGGGTGTCAAATACTGTACAGATTGTAAAGCCCCAAAATTTGTCATTTGTATTTGGCTATATAAATAAAATTGACTTCTCTTGTGTCAATGCAAATGTATTTAATCTAAATCCATCTTTGCACATTTTAGATAGATTTTGCTGTGTAACTGATGTTACTTCATCAGTTCACTGACTATGTGTGCTATCTTTACATTCACAAAAGTAAAAAAACAAGTGTGGCTTGTGGCCACTGTTTATCAAAAGTCACCTACTCATACAATTCCTTGTCCACACTACTAGCTAATATGGACCTAATATGGATTTAATAAAACTTGTGTTTCACGATGCATAACTACACAAATAGCAGAGGCATGTTTTTTCAAGGTGTATTCATTTTTCAAATGTTGTCAGACACATTTAAACTGCTCTAGATCCTGTGTATTCACAGTATTTATTCTTTTTCATTTCCATATGTTTGCAGCTGTTGAAAAAAAGCATAGCAAGTAAAGAAAATCTGCTGCTGCAGGGTGAGGGAAAGGCTGTATAAGATGTGTGCTGCTTTTGAAGAAGGTGAGAGATGCCATCCCTCCCTCATAAAACCCTCTTGACAAACCTTGAGCACATTTTTCAAAATCACTGATTACAGAAGAATAAAGCAAGGACTAGAATATATACATGTCTTTAAAAGGCCCAACCACAGCACTTAGGTGAACGCATGGGAGCTTTTAACACACTCCGTCCCATCCATCTAATGAGAAATACACAAAAGAGAAAGGATGAGGAAGAAGAAATAAAAGAGAGAGGGGAGTTATTGTAGGTGTTAATAATTAATGTGTTCCTGTGTGTTATGGTAACAGCAGATTAGTGTCATTTTCTTTCACATCAGTGACGACTTGGTCTGCCTCTGATTTATCTACATGTCAATAGAGACAGCATGTGCACACGCATATGTGAGAAAGAAGAAGAGAAGAGAGATGGAAGGAGAAGAGACGAGGAGAGTGTATTTCGATGTTTGATTCTTTCCGCTTCCCTGAATCTTTTTGTATTCTGTTCTCCCAAAGGATTATTTTAGACAGTGTGCACTTCACAGTTTGTTGTAGATTGCAGTTGTTTTGTTTTGTGTGTGTGTGTGTGTGTGTGTGTGTGTGTGTGTGTGTGTGTACATTCTGGCTGTTGGTTGCTGTACATGATGTTTCAATGTCTCTATGCAATGTTGACAAGAGAGGACTTAAGTAAAACACAGGTGCATTGAATAGTTGAATACTGTGCAACACACACACACACACACACACACACACACACATACACACACACACACACACATACACACACACACACTCTTCCAAGCAACAGGTCAACAAATTTATTCTGAAAACACTTAAGGTGCTAGCTGTTAGCATTGTTGATAAAAAAAAAAGGCTGAAGCATCAAGCATCAGTTTTGGTTGGTTTTCATTTTGTTTTTAAATGGTAATCTTTGAGTCAACACAAGTAGTTCATAATCTGACTTTCCTGTCCTTATTTCTATGTTTGGATTAACAAAATGTATGTTTATTGTTTTATATGAGCGCGTGCCACTGTATGTGTTTCTGCATGTATGTATATGTAAAAATGTCAACAGATGATTTCCC
Organism: Etheostoma perlongum; assembly: GCA_026937815.1. NCBI lineage: Eukaryota > Metazoa > Chordata > Actinopteri > Perciformes > Percidae > Etheostoma > Etheostoma perlongum. The sequence continues at coordinate 14,278,979 of CM049373.1, forward strand.
GCATGCGTGAGTATCAATGAACATGTGTACATATGAATGTGTAAGTAAGTATCAAACTGTGTGTGTGTGTGTGTGTGTGTGTGTGAGAGAGAGAGAGAGAGAGACTGACAAAATGTGAGCAACATCAATCAATGCATTTTATAGTTGCTCAACTCCATCCATATTCTGAAAACAGAAAAGAACATCTAGTTCTACAATTATTTTATTTAAAGCTTTAGTGCTATTAGTTTCTCTGGCCCCCATGAGGAATTCTAAGTAATGACAAAATGACAAAACTGTCGTCCACATGATACTAGTCTTCCATCCCTCTTCCAACGGAGTTGCTAGTAGCCAAGGAGGACACAGAGGATTAAAAAAACATGATGGACTCTTCAGAAGAGCTAATTAACTTTACTCAGGTTTTGCGCTGGAAAACCACCGGACGACCACCATGTTCTAAACACATCCATGCTGAGAAATACAGAGAGAGTTGTGTGGAGCTAATAGATTAGCTTTGTAGCAACTCATTTGGCAATGGCTTGAATGTAACGGACGTTAATTAATATCAAAAAGTTACCCTCTAAAGCTTTAGGCCTATAATAAGTGTTACAATATGTGTGTGTGTGTGTGTGTGTGTGTGTGTAACTGGGCTGTCAGATTTCTGAATATATACACACAAGTGCATCTGTCGGCCTGTGCATCTGCATGCATACTGTATGTGAAAGTTCACACACGTGTTTTCATGTGAGTCAGACTGTTGTGCTGAGTGCTAAGCGACGTAAGCTGTAATTTCCAAGCCTGCCCTTTTTGTTCCAACCTAGGTATTAAGCCTTACAGGATAATATGCACTTGGTGAGTAAAACCCTGTATAACACACTGCTACACCCTGTCACAACATGCCCGGGGAGACGAAGACGGACTAGAAGGGGCCAAAGAAGGGAAAGATTGGGGGTAGAGCAAGAAATTCGGAGATGGTTAAGAATAGAGAGAAAAGAGAGTGTTGCAGGGGACATTAATGAGCAGGATCTTGTCAATGCTGGTTTTAAAGGAAAGTTATTCTTCTATTCCTGCCTATTTTTAATTTCTTCTGAATATTCAATTAATTGTTCAGTCCATAAAATGTTGGAAAATAGTGTGTAGTGTAGTGTCCATCACAGTATCTAAGGTGATATTTTCAAATGCCTTGTTTTGCATAATTCAAAGCATGATGGGAAGTGCAGTACGGCACTACTGTAATGAATTATTTTACTGAACTAAAACAAAATCATCCTAAATGGAAATAAGACAAACAATATCAATACATTTTTGGCAGTACTAAAGCATTGACTGTCCCATCAACATGATTTCCATCTATCCATTCATATACACATATTTGCTGTGTTAAAAACCAACAAAAATATGCAAAAAACATGCCAAATGATGCATAATATGAGTTGTTACCTTAAAATTAAGAACATAAGGCATCTCCATGTGTAGAATGCAGTGACAATGACATGTTAATACAGCATTTAAATAAAGGGAGTGAGGACCAAGCAAAAACAAACAGTTTAAATGGTGAAAAGATTAATTAATTATAAAAGCTGATGTTGAGTAATTTTCTGATAAATTAATCATTTCAGCACTAGAGTGCTTATACAGTGGTAAATGAAGTTAAGTATTCTATTTTCCATCATTCCTTGACTGCTCTGAGATCAGCCTACTACTCTTCACTTTCTCTCTCCTCTTATACACCACTGGTCTTTCTACCTGATATCTAATTTCTAGTCACGGCCTGCTCTCCTGCTATCTGTGGAGATGTGACACACCTAAAACAGTAGAGAGGGTGCAAGCAGCGATGGAAGAAGGCAGTGGAGGAGAGGAAAAGGCTGACCCTACAGGGAGGAGGATGGCAGATGGAGATTGATGGAGGGAGAGATAGGGAGATAAAGAGAAACATGCCGTTGGGAGTGACAGAGGAGGGAGTGAGAGTGAGAGGGATGAGGGGCCTGCAGGCCTGAGAGCCACACATGGGTAAAGACAATTCCTCTACGTCCGTCTCTGTCTCTCTCTTTCTCCCCTTGCAAGCCTCTCCTTGTGGGAAAGAAGATCAATTCTCGTCTAGTCTGCCTACGCCTCCAGGAGTTTGTTGTTGTTGAGTGCATGTATGTATGTATCTGCTTCTGTGTCTGCTTTTTTTTTTTTTTTTGCTGTGGGAGGCAGTATGAGATTTTTTGCAGGTCTATCCCACACCCAAGGGAGGCCAAAAACCCCTCACTTTGTCCTTATTTTTCAAACCTTTTCTCCCTTTTTTGTGCTGTTTGTTTTTCTTCAATCTGCTTGACATCTATTCACTATTCCCAGCCTCTCTTCCTCCAGTCTCCCCTCTGCCCTCTACCGCTTTCTATCTCTGCCTTTTTTCCTTATACTCTGTGCTCCTCTTTCTTCTCTTTCAGGGGGGTCTGTAAGTAATGGAATCAGTTCAGCTGATCAGCCTGAGGCAGGAAGTCAAGCCAAGTGCAGAGTGAAGCTGCTACTGCTGTGTGTGTGTGTGTGTGTGTGTGTGTGTGTGTGTATATGTGTGTGTGTTTGTGTCAGAAATTCCACAGACAGACACATAAACTCAAATATTGCGACAGTGAGACAAGAAGGGATAGAGAGACGGACAAAAGAAAAAAAAAAAGGATTATGGAACCCTAGAGCATCACTTGTCTTCCCCAAATGTCCTCCCAGAGAGAGGACACCTCTCTTCTTTCTCAGGTGAGATGGAGGAGGAGGTAAAAAAAGATGGAGGCAGAAGACGAAAGGATGCAGGAAAGGTGCAGCTAAATATATACTATTATAGTATATGGCTGTCATCTTCAAAAGAGAAAATTATAATGTTTATGTAGGAATGCTGCAGCCACCGGGGAGGTTGGGAGGATAAGAGGACCAGATCAGACAGGAAAGAAAGATAAAGAAAGTAACTAAGAAAAGATATACATATTTTGAGACCATAGAGAAAAGAAAGAGACAGAAATAGATAAAACAGTGAGTGAAAGTGAGAAAGAAAGTGATATAGTAGAGAAACAGAGCAGGAGAGGAAATGGCGTAAGTAAGGGGGTTTGTTCTTGGTGCTGCCATGCAAATGAAGGCGGCGCTGCAGCAATGCTAACTAGCAGCAATTCACACTGTTGGACTCATCACTTATTAATGCTCTACGGCTCCCCCCTCCCATCTCTTTCTCTCTCCCTCTCTTTACCCATTCCTCTCTCCCCTGCTCTCGCCAGGATCTCTCGTTTTTGTTCGCTCTCTCGCTCACTGTTGCTAGGGCCCGGGCACTCACGTGACAACAGCTGGGTAGGGGGCGCTGCTGTGGCACACAGCGGCATGTGCAAGTGTGCGTTTCATGTGTGCTTTGCATGTGTGTGTGTGTGTGTGCCTTGTGTGCGACAGAGTACCCTTCATTAGAGGTAAAAATGGAATCAGCCCTTTAAATGATGGCGATGGGGATCAGAAGAGAGAGAAACTGCTGAATGGATCTGTAATTGGTTCACAGGCCTGGGCTACAGGCCACAGAGGAGTTCAATACATCTCTCCGTGCATCATGTCACTTTATTTTTCACTCTGCTTTTTCACAAAAACATATGCTGAAGACTGTCACAACCATTATTGTTATGGTTTGCCTTTAGATTTAGAGGCTAAATGGACCACAGGCTGGGTACAATGCAGAGCAACAGTTGTACAAATGGACTTCTTACAAATACATGCACACAAATAAACGCAAACACTCACACACACAGTATACTTAAAATCTGGCTCACAATCTACACAGTCTTACTCCCACTGTCTCACAATGTGTTTACAGAGCAAACTCAACCAATTGTGAGGGTGTTTGTGTTTTTGTGCAGAGCATCCTCACTACAGGATGCCACACCAATGAGCAGACAGTGGAGCACACCTACATATTCCTTATTTATTCTCCGCCTCTTGACTCAACTTTTCATTTCGGCTTTGCTTCTTTTCCTTTCCTGTCACTGTCTCCATCTATCCCCTTATCATTACAATGCTAATTGTCCTAGCTCTGTCTTTCTTTCTCTCTCTCGTAACACACACACACACACACACACATTCTGCAGTGGACCTACATGTGCATTTATGGCGTGTAAGTATGTGCTTCAGGATGCTTTAGAACCATAGATACAGTGAATGATGGAGTGGGTGCATTTGCCTGTTTGCCAGCGTCTTAAGACTCAATGTAATCTGCAGAGACAAAGTGCAACACATTATTATGTCATTTCTGACAGTTTTAATGTTCAACTCAAACACACTTTTGTAACAAACAACTCAGTATCACTGTGCTGAGAGAAATACAGCAAAAAAGGGAGAGACCTCAGTGAAATCACTGCTAGTCCCCAATGCTTAGATGCAAAAGACCCATTGAGAATGCATTGTTTTTTTTTTGCTGCCCTTTAATCAACAAGGCCACTGAAATCTAGTGAAGAACAAGGCTACACACACCATAAACTCATAAGTCTATGATCTCCAAGTAAACAAACACCGAATTAAATATCTTTAATAGTCAATGAGCATGCAAACAGTGAGGCTGCACCTCGGTGCAAAAGACCCATGATATATTTTTTGTTGTTTTTAAATTTTTTGGGGGGGCTTTTCCCCTTATCAGCGACAGTGGATAGACATAAAAGGGGGAGAGAGACAGGGGATGACACGCAGCAAAAGGCTGCAGGCCGGACCCGAACCCGGGCCACCGCAAAGGACTCAGTCTACATGGGGTGAACGCTCTTACTGGGTGAGATAGCGGTCGCCCCAAAACGCCCATGATTTACTGAGCAGATGCATCTAATAGTTCCCAGTGAGCAATGAACTAGTACAAACAATATTTGTGCAACAATAGAATAAAGCTGAAGGATGTCTAAGGCTAACTTAATGCTTAAATTATGGATTATGGGTTGAGGTTACCATTAGAGTTATTGCACATCGATAGAATTAAACAAGATGCATCCATAACTTTATTCATCATTTGTTTATGCACCGCCCAGTCAACAAAAATGAGCTGTGTGTACAGCTGAGGAATTTGTAACAAGGTAGAACACTTGCAATTATGAAAATCCACAGAAGTACATATAGCCATGCTCATGAGAAGTGGTGCAAACAGGAAATATGTTTAAGGTCTACAGTAGATCAGCACCACGAACAGCTACATTTCCAAATGTTCAAGAATATCGGTGGAGGTAGCACCACGGACAGCTCTGCTGCTGCAGCCCAAAATAGGAAATCTTTTATAGTGTAGAGTCTCATATTGCAGGTCTCAATACGGTTGGCACAATTAAACCTTGTGTGTGCGTGTGTGTGTGTGTGTGTGTATGTGTGTGTGTGTGTCTGATGTACTGGTTATGTTAGCTAATGTACAGTGGATGCTGTGGCAGAGTAATAAAATAGTAATGTGACATATTGCCCATTGCTACAGCGCAGACTACAAGCAGTCAGTCAACTCCCTGCAAGAGACATTCAATAACAGAGCATCTAACATTGGTAAATAAGGTGGATGTATTTGTGATGAAAAAACAAGTTGTGACAGATACACTAGACTGTATAACAAAAGGGCGTAGTAATAGTCAATTAAATGGTTTTAAAAACAAGCAGCAAGCAATGGAGAAACCTTGGAAGCAGCCAAACATACAAGAGGATCAGTTTAGTGAACAAAGCCACAGCAAGAGAGCACAAACAGCAAACCACATGGCAACATGGCAACATGGCAACACAGCAACGTCTTTGTTTTAAGGCAAAATGGTCATCCAGCAGTGTTGCTAGAAGAAATATTAGTTTCACGTTTCTGGTCCTAACATAATGCGTGAAGTATTACCTATCCTGGGTAAACCATGTACAAACATTGCTTCTGTGGTGGACAGTTGGATTCGCATGCATCAAGATGATTGCATGGGAGGTTTCAGTAAAAGATAAACTACATCTATTGTATTGTGGCGTTCCTCTACCTATCTGAGAGTGACATCATAGACATCCAGTCAAAAATAATGATGAGAAAGACGTGTATGTACACGTAGTGTGTAGAGTACACATTTTAGGTGGAATACTGTATGTTTTATTGAGTTGTTTTTAGAAATGTTATTGTGTTTTTGCTATTTTTTCTTCCCCCTCCGCCCCTTCATGTAAAAATATTGCATGTCCTGGATAAAATAATAATTCTTTTATAATCGATATACCTATAAAACTTCTTTGACTTCTACAAATGCTGATGTTTTCTTGTGTTCACTAGACTGAACTGTCTTACCAGAGAGACCAATTCCTTTCTTTTTTCCCCAAGTGTATTCATTCACTTTCAGTTTGCAGATCACATCAAGTTTACAGTGTACAACAATTATACAGAACCCAGCAAACATTTTTCACATTGTTCTCCCTCCCATCACCCCAACCCACCCTCTGGATACAAATATATTAATTATATATATTCCACATATGTGAGTGGCCAATATCTTACTAATACTAATACTAATACTAATAATTAAGCTAATGCAGTAAAACTATTTTAATCTGCGTATTCGGACCAAAGTTAATGGTTTGTATGAGCCTGAGGATATGAGCAATGAAAATCAGCTGTTTGTTTTAACTGCTTTCTTCACGCAGGCTTGCTCGTCCTAAATTCATCCACTCCGCTTCAGCTGATGAGCACAATTTTACATCATAAGACATGCAGCACACATAAAATCAATGATGATTTGGATAACAACAGCATGTGTTTACACCAAAAGGGCTTGTATGCAAAATATATATATATACATATAAAATCATGTAAATCATTTGTTCCTTTTAATAGTTATCAGGTAAAGATAATGTATTTCAGACTAGGAAAGAATGTAAGGAGTCAGTCCTGATTCCTCCTCCTCCACTCCTTCTCCTGGCTAATTTATTTGATAATTACCAAGGGCCCAATATGGCTGATTCAAGGAGGCCCTGGGAAGGCCAACTAAAAGCTTTTTCATTTGAGCTACTTGTAGTACTGTAAGCACCTTCCTGGTGTCTCTCTCTCTCTCTCTCTCTCTCTCTCTCTCTATATATATATATATATATATATATATATATATATATATATATATATATATATATATATATATATATATATATCTATACATACAATATATATACTGTATACATATATATACACATATACTGTACATATACCTACATATATACATACATTTTATATATATATACATATATACACATACATAAACAGGACTTCACCCCACCTTCACTCACATCTAGAAGCATGTGTGTACATGTTTGTGTGTGTCTAACGCATTCAGTAAGTGTACATGTGCACCAGTGCATACATGCATGTCTGTGTGTGTAGGGGCTGAAAGGTGGGCAGGGGTGAAGGATAATAAAGATTGGATTCTAATAAAATGTTGTCATCCTCCTAAATCCCCCTCCTGCCCTCTCCCCCTACCTGTCATATTAATACCCCCATTACAAGGGCTGCTGAATGAAAAAGAACAGAGCTGTGGTGTGATTCCCCAAGTGTCAAATCAATACCACTCCCCTCCTCCTCTGTTCCTCTCCCGCCTTCCAACCCGCCCTCCCTCCCCTCATTCTCTTTTCTGCTGCTATAATTTTCCTATTCTCCTCTCCTCTGTTGGGTCTGAAGAATTGACATGTGTTTGACAAAGGGAAATCTACACCTAGTGACAATAGGCTCTCTCCCTATCTGAGCCTCTCTCTCTCTCTCTCTCTCTTTCGCTCCCTCTAGAATGAAATGAATGTCGCTTGGTCCTATCTCCTCTCTATTCACATTCAAAGTAGTCTATAATAGTTAAGTGCTACTGAGGACAAGACAGACGGAAAGTGCCACAAGTATGTTATATTACTGCCACTTTCTTTGACTCAACCAGAGACAAAAGCTTGCTTAAGGACAGGGAAGGGGTTATGTCAAAAAAACAGGAGAAGGTTAATAAAGGAGCGTTTCACACACTCTCCGTTTCTTTCTCTCTATCTATGAGAGAGCGCAGGACACACGTGGTTACCAGAGGCAGAATAATTGAAGAGGAAACACAGATACCCACTTCGCCTATTCTTATCTCTACAAGTGTTTCGGTTTTTCAGCCCCAACCCTTGACCTTCTCATCCACCTCTCCTGCCTTGTTCCGTCTGTTTACCAGGTTCAATATGATGCAGTGATCTGAGGATAGGTATGCAATGGACTAATGCGCTCATTAAAAAAGGCATGCTTCACCGTCAAATGCCAGCTGCTACCCTCCACCAACAAACACGTCTCCTGTTTTCTTTGTCTTTCCCTATCTCGATATCTATCTGTTTCCTTGGTTTCTCTGTTCTCTACCTCTGTCTCTCTCCCTGCTGCTGTCTCTCGGTTTCTCTTTCTATATCTGTTGTTAGAAGGTGACACCCTGTACACCCACACACCCCTCACCCTCTCTGAGCAACTCATGCTTGAGAGAGAAATAAAGACAGAGAGAGAAAAAAGAGAGAGGAAGACAAAAAACAAATAAAGGAAATGGAAAAATGCACTCATCCAAACCAAAAGAAATAGAAAGAAGGAGAAATCTCATAATCTGTCTGTTTTTTTTATCAGCCCACTCATAGTATCTTCATCTCTGACTTTCCCTCTGTAATGGTTAAAGGCATCTACCACACGTAAGCAATCTTAATTGGAATGGCCGTAAATATTTAAGTGGCAATATGTAAGCAGTGATGGATGTCCAAAATAAAAAAATAAAAAAGACAAGCCACAATAACTGTTGTCCTCAGATTGTTTGCATGTTTTTCTTTCCTGTTAAATTGATGCTCTGTATGTCAGAGTGCACACTCAATGCACAATGACACATACAAAAACACATACGGTGCATTGTGATGCTTTTGTTTTTAATTATTTAGCCTCATAGATAATAGATAGAGACATGCTCGCCAGTCATGAGAAGGCTAAGGGGAAATATTTAATACATTATAAACACACCACAATACCCTCCCCCACCCCCCCCACACACACACACACATACACACACACACACAGTTAAATCTACTAAAGCGTGACCTTATTTCCGCTGTGGAAAACAAAAACAACAGTGTGTGAACAGTCGGTTTTGTGTAATTGTCATCCATTATGTAAAAAAGGAAGACAAGGCAAACAGGGAAAAGCTGTTGAACTTGATTCCACCATTTACTTCTGGAAAGTTAATGTGTTAACGCAGGTATCAGCACACATAGAGTACAATGCAGTTGCTTGTGTGTATGGGAGAGAGAGAGAAAGACAGCGCTGGCACACGTGTGATAAACTCTCACACAAATCAATAAAGCCTTGCCCTTTGTAAAGCCATGTTGTCCTCAGTGGGAGTACTACAGTGCCACAGCATGTAAGCAGCACCACAGTGACACATACTGAATCTCAGGGAGTAGTGAGGTCACCAGGGAGCAAGCCCTATGTGCGGCTGAGTGCACCTTGCATGGCAGGCGGATGTGAGGAGTGAGGGAAGGAGGGGGGCTAGGGGGGGTTAAGGCCTGCAGTTCTCCTATGCATTCCTTCCCTGGCTCCCCTCGTTTGCCTGCACCACCATGATGATGCACCCTTAACGCTGTTGCTGGGCATCTTGGCAACAGAGACCCAAAAGAGGATGAAGCTGAGGAAAAGGAGGAGGAGTTAAAGCAGAAGAACAAATGAGGTATGATGGGAAGCAAAAGAGCTGCAGAGACAGATGTTTCAAATTGGAGTGGAGTAGTGGTGACATGCTAAAAGCGGGTCCCCCAGACGCTGCGGGAGGCCTGAGGGGCTAGGAGTGCCCGAGGTATGTGCTTGGAGGGGGGGCAGCAGCAACTTTCCCTGCCTGGCTGTCTCACTGTCTCTTCTGCCTCACTGCCCTCCTACACTCTGTCCCACTTTAGCCCAATGTCACTGCCAGAGCAAGGGGGAGGGGCCATGAAATAGAATCGAAAACAGGAGACAGAAAGTGAGAGAAAAATAAGGAAAGCAAAGAGAAACTAAGAGGGGGTTGATGAGGATGAGAGGATGACGAGGACACTGACGCGGGTTCCAGCTAAGGTGCCATTTCATGCTTTTATGTATCTGTTTTTTTTCTCTCTTCTCTGTCACCATCCCTTGTCTGGGAATAATTTTGTCTCTTTGTCACACAAACATACCACACTCAGCATATGTAGAGTTACACAAGCAGTCAAGCGCAAAGACCCATTGCAAATACATGTAGGTGCAGGCACAATCCTACACACACAAACACACACACACACACACACACACACACACACACACACACACACACAAAGTGGCTAGTCAGGCGTGTTTGTGATCTTGTCAGCTGTTCCAGCCTCCCATGGCATGGTGATGTGTGATTCTCGGAGATAAGCATGCTTAACAGGACAACAGTGCAATAAACCAAACAGTTCAATAAACACCATGTTTCTACTTGCTGGGCTTTGATACTGTGAAATTTATTTACGGTCCTACAATCCATTTACCATTGCAGATAGCTGCAGCCAACACACCATTTAGCACTGGCCTTAGTTTCTCTTTAGCAAGTAGGCGTGATACAGATAGTAAGTGCACAGGATGGACAAGAGCATATAGCCTTGAGCCGATATCCTCAAGCAAGATGAGGAGCGGGCTACAAAGGTATGGTAAGCTTCTTTCTCACTCCACACCCACAGCTTTTTCCAATGTGTTTGGGTGTTACTGAGTGTAACTGATTTGTCACAATCAACTATAAACAAGGAACGGATGCTATAATTGCTATAATTTGTAAATTGTTGGTAAGGAGAGTTATATTCTTCTCTGTATACTTCATGCCCCCATGTCTTTACTGCAACTGTCTCTCACATCTGCTGCCATCCTCAATTCCTTAAATCTGGGTTTGGCCACTCCATCCTGTCCTATTCTCACACACATCAATCTCTTTCAGCTCAAACAACTGCATTTCAGCCCCTCCCCTGCCTTGTTATACCCTGCCTTAACTCACACCTACAGTATCGACAGACCTGCTAATGTCACTGGAGACAACTTGAAGAGCTCTCACGTCTTGAAATTCAGCCACATCAGCACAACATGCATTTATTTTACTGAACTTCTCAATGCAAGAGATGGCATAATAACGCAAATACACTCACAATATGGTGTGGACATTGGCTCTTTCCATTCTTGCGTTAGTATTGTAATCACATTTAAATTGTATGTTGCGATTGTTGGGGTGGCTGGTGGTGTCTCCTGTTATTGATTGTCCAAACACACCAGTGGATGAACTCTCTGGGTACAGATACATATCGATCCAGCCATGTAGAATAGAGTTGGATAACGTGAAAGAGCCTTGGCAATCTCCCGGCCCCTGCCCGACCATGCCCCCAAATCTTACACAGAAAGCACTCCCCTTCCTCCCACTGCCCAATCCCTGTACAGTCAACATCCCTCCTTAAAGACAGGGAGGTCTCATAAACAGCTGGCACTGAGGTATGGCACTTTGACTAAAGGTGGCACATGCCAAGGTCATTCAGCATGTCTAGTGTGTGTGCATGAGAGATTTTTAACATATAATGTTTGGATACAAGAACAGCGCAGGCATGGACCATTTCTGATTTTCAGTTTATAATGCAGTATGCAGAGTAGAGGCCATCTCATGAGGCTGCCTAGCTGTCTGCCTGCAGTGTAAGAAAAGGCAAGGCTTACTGCTGCTGCTTGGTTTTAATGGGCCAGCAACTGAAGCTGAACCTCAAATCATCATAATGAGAGAGAATGAGATCCACATACGCAAGGAGGAGGAAGGGAAGGTAGATAAGGAAATCGGGTAGAGAGAGAGAGAGAAAGACGAAAGAGTCAAAGAAACAGAGGGGGGTGGAAAGAAAGAAAGCAATAAGGAGAGGGGAAAGAGGGGTGAGAAATGAGAGAGATTCCTCTGCATCTCTGATTTGCTTGGGTGATATTCACCAGAGCGACAGAGCGTGGAGGAGGAATAGATGGAGGGTGGCAGCGGCAAGAGAGGAGGAAAAAGGGAAAAAGAGAGCATAAGTATTTTTTGTTTCTATAAGCCATTTGTTTTTATTAAGCTTCCATGCCTGTCCTTGAAGCTGTTTCCCTTGCTCTCCACTGGCTTGTATTTGTTTATGTTTGGTTACAAGGGACATACCATAGTGGTATTTACAAGCAAAAAGAAAAGTGTTGCATTCAAACTACCTAGATTTTTTATGTGTTGTGATTTAACTATAGCAAAGAAAAGGGACAGGGTGCAGAATTTACTCTACCTAGAGTGAATTCTACTAGATTTCGTTTTTATTTAGTTTTTAATTGGCCTTAAATTACACATTTTTCTTGACATCAACAAATCAAATGAAAAAAAGCTGAAACCAGCAATGATTTTATCCTTATTCCTCTGTTCCGGAGACCTACCTCCATCCACAAGCTATTAAAAAAACATAAATGAGTCACACCATTGCACAGGGTGACATGTTTCTTCATTATGATGAACATGGCCACTGTAGATTATTTTGAGTCAGTCCCACATTTACCATCCTCCATTATTTTCTTTACAAAATACTTAACTTTTTCAAATTAAAACTATATATTTGCATCTTTAGTATGAATGAATGGGCTTGTGACTGAGCGCTTCAGAAAGGTCAGAGAAGAAAGTATTGAGAAATGGACAAACGTATGTTTTTTGTATTTTTATGGCATCCTTGACGATAAAAACAATACAGAACAATGTATCATTCTGTATTATTCTTTAATGTAAAATAAGTAATAAAACTATTTAATTTTAAAAAAGGTCATTTCACTGCTGGCGAAGTGGTCACTTGTAACAACAAAAGCACATAAGTAATATGGAAGGCGAAGATGATTAAGCTGATGGCCTAAAAAGCTTTAAGTTGTGAGGTAAAACAAAGCTGAAAAATATTAAGAGACTGGGTGCAGTGCACTGTTGGAAAAGAAGCTGGAAGAGAATAAGAGATGCAGGGAAGGAAGGAGAGTGGGAGAGCGAGGGGGGTGGGTAGAAGAGAGGGAATGTGACAGAGTGGTGACAGAGAGAGAGAGTGGAGCGCTGTGTGTGTCAGGACTGTGTGTGTCTCTGTGCTCGTGTCCCCAGGCGCAGGCAAACATTAGCTGCATTAAGTGAGCTGACAGGTCCCTTCCCATTACCACTACTGGTGGCCCAGGGAGGAAGACAGAGAAAGACAGAGAAAAAGGGGAGAGAAATGGAAGACACTGTGGTTCTTACCAACTGTCTGTACAATTCAAAACACATGATGTGCATCCCCTTCTATGCACATACTGTACATGCACATATAATATCATGACATATTTGCATAGAAAAAGTTCCTGCACAAAACAGTTCTTATACATTTTTGCACGTTGGCCACAACCCTTACAAAAATTACCTGCAAAAATACACATACTGTACACCACCCAGACACACAATTTTTTCTCTAAACTCCTGCTACCACACTGCATACACAGCACGAATTCCCTCGTGTGCAGAAAAACACACTCCATATATCATCCACACTGACAGCGGCGTACCATCTCTTATAAGAATGTGTAATATAATGTATAATGTAAACATGTGTGTGTGTGTGTGTGTGTGTGTGTGTGTGTTTGTGTGTTGTACACGTGTAGTGTATCATTCTCTGCTTGAATATTGATTGTTGTCTGGGGTTCAGGGTTAAAGACCATCTGCTGACTCCACCCTTCAATTATTCAGTCACACCACCAACGACCCCCTCTACTCCAACACACACACACACACACACACACACACACACACACACACACACACACACACACACACACAGGTGTCCCTAGGGTGTATTTCCTTTTTCAGTGTGTTGTAATAGCCTAACACTATGTAAAATGGCTGAGTTACTATCATTCTGAAGGAATCTCCTTCATCATATTGCTTCATGACAACAACAAGACACAACAGACACACACACAGATAGAGCACAAATACACACTGTCCATTGCACGAGTTTAGTTGCTGGAGGTGGAGTGGCAGGAGGTCAACCCTTGCTCTCTGAGAAAGCAGTACTCTGTGGGGTGCTCCGAGTTAACATCACACTGTGTTAAGGCCAACTCATCTGACCTGAACAAGAGCATTGAGGACAATAATGAGAAGGGGTGGGGGGTTGGGGATGAGAAGGAAGTGCAAAGAGGACAGAGTGGAAGGATAGAGAAAGTAGCGCAAAAGAGTTAAATAATTGTAGAGACCGAGTGTGTGGGAGAGAAGAAGAAGCAAAGCAGTGAAAGACAGTGAAGGCAAGAGAGGTTGTTGACCTCTGGCTATAGAGCTCGTCGCATTAGTGCAGGCAGGGGGAAGTGAGGGGTGGTGGATGGGGAGGGGTAGGCGGGCTGTTTGTTAGTGAAGATGTTTTTCCTCAAATGCAACGTCTCCGCGCCGCAGTCTGCGAGCTTGCACGTACTATATGTGTGTCTGTGTAATCTCCCCGGGCAAATCCCTCTTTAGCCAAAGCAGGGAAGAATAGAGAAGAAAAGGAAAAGCCATCTTTATCCAAATCCAATTGCAGCTGGAAGGAGAAAGTAGAGTGAGTGAGGGAGGTGGAGGACAAGAAAGGAGGAGGAGAAGACGCTGTAATTTGTCTGAGGGATTACAAGGAGTGCTGGCAGAACATGACTGCTGACTGTGTGTGTGCACATACAATTGTATGTCTGTGTGTGGCCTAACCCCTTGAATTCAGAGCACAACAACATCAGAGACAGTATTTTTGTAACAGAACTAGAGCAGAAAATAAAGATTATTTCTGTACAGCTCTGCTCACTCCAGGTACACATCAAACTCTCAGTGAGACTCAGATCATAATAAAAGCCGGGAGGATGACTTGTAGGGCAGACGATTAACCCTCTCTTTAGCCCAAAGTCATTAATTATAATCATGTCTTTTATAATAAATCACAATTCATTTTTGATCCACTTTCATGACATAAGCAGTACCATAAAAACCACAATTACACATTCATATCACAGCTAAAGCAAACTACAAGACTGGGACCCACACACCTCTGCTGAGGGTTAGTGTTGTGCTGCTATGAGGTTAGAAACATGCCAATAACGTGGCAGCAATATTGCAGCTATCAATTCTAGGCTATTATCAAGTGTGTGCTTAAACACAGGAACTGCGGACTAAATATACGCTGTACACACACAAGCTGCCTTTATTTAGGATCAGAATCCAAGTATGTAAATGACTCTGGTTTCTGGACCTAAAGGATTTTAGACAAAATAGACCTTGGAAGGATTCAAATTTGACAATACTGAACTCAGATTTGATAAAATGATATATACCAAACAACCCACCTACACATACAAACACAAACACACACACAATAACAATGTGATTGGACACAAAACAAACAGGAACAAAGCCACTTGTGTTGACTTGTGAACCCTTCAACATTAAAAAGGTATCCAAAGTGCTAAAGGGTTATGGAAGGGAGAGAAAGTAAAGGATGGAGTGTGGCAGCTACAAAACGATTGTGGAGGAGAGGAATGGGCTTTAGGCCAGAGGTTGGGTGCCATGGTTTAATGTGATGTGATTGTATGGCACACAAGAACGCATATATCTGCCTGGAGCAGAAGAGTTAAGGACAGGGGAGTCAGAAAAGCATCAGTGTGAAACAACATCAGTGTCTTTCTCTGTCTCTGTGAGTGACAGTGATACAAGGCAGTCTGCCCCCTGCACACACACACACACACACACACACACACACACACACACACACACACACACACACACACGCACACACGCCCAATGGCTCAATGCAGAAACAGCTGTTTTGCTGTGACACACAGCATACTCTTCACATCACATCAGCTACACAGCAGCTCCTTACCCAGAAACCCGTGGACCACAATGACACACAGATACTGTCGCTTGTTTCACCAAATGCTGACACACTCTTCTAGGTATTTTATACTGTCAGGTTACATTTAACAGAGACACACTCACATATATATGTTTGCACAGTTTTGTCCTACAGTATTCAGAGAGGGCATGCAGTAAAATGGGTGCATAAAACATACAAGAGGTGAGTGTCAAAAGATAGAGACTTTGCTCCAGCTATATTGTTTATCCCAAGGTAGATATCCCTCTTATATCTGTGGTTGTATAAAGCCGTTGTGCGACAATGTGGTAAATCAGTGAGCAGGGCTTTTCGAAGCAGCAGACATTTTGATTCATCAAAGTAGGAACAAATGTGTTACTAATAACATTAATGATGGCTCCGCTCTATTCAAGTGTCCCTGTAAACCATGACAGTGTGACAGCGAGCCAGCAAGCACAATAACAGCACTCTGACACTGAAGCAGCTAAATGGAATTCAGCCACACAATTATTGATTTTATTACTTAAACCTGTGTTTTTCCATGAAAGTTTCTATTGGATTTATATCATTTGATCCAATGTGATCTGGTTATTTTTATATATTAAAAAATAGCCACAAACTATCTAAAAAATACAATCCTGCTCTCTCTTACTCTGAGGGTGTGTTAGACTCACTTACATCAACACACAAGCACATTTGCAGAACGCACACAAGCGTGTATACCCACACTCATTCAATGAGGCCCATTATACAGATGTGTCATTGCAGTATCACTGCAGTATCAAGGTATTTCCTTTATGCGGCAAGAGCCTTCACTTTCTCTGCTCCTTTTCTTGTATGGAAATTCAACAAAGTGCAATCACTCTTTTGATATACAGTAATTTACAGAATACAACAATGGAATAAACTTCACTTGTAGCTCAGTATAAAAATCAGCTTCAACAGTACTCCTGTGATCATACAGCAATCAAGAGGAAAATATGTAGTATAAATTATGTGATATGAAGTTAAGTAAAAAATGAAAGAAGGGAGAAGTTGATGTGAGGTAGTTTTTTCATAATTTTGTTGCCAGGGCAACTCAGCTAAAGCTCATCTTTAAGACACTGATAGACATGAAGAACAGTCCTTCAATGTCTAAAGAACAATCAAGGTAAGCAGCCTTCAGTCCAGACAGTCAGAGGGATTCTCAAGGCCATTGGCAGCATGCTCCATGTAAAGACAGGCATAGAGGCTTGTACTTTCGGGTGTCTTAAGTCTATACACTATTACATGCTGCAAAGGTAAGACCAAGGCATGAGAGCTATAGTAGCAGGCTGCATCTTTTGAAGATAAGATGATGATCTTTGGCTGCAGGTTTCTGTGTAGCTAGTTGCAGTGTTGCTATTAGGTGTGGTTCAAAGGCAGTGGATATCAAACACAGAACTAACAACCATACAGCCTGTACTGTGTGGGATTAATGGGTTTGTCCTAAATCAACAAAGTTGTGCTTGCAAATTTGAGTGTGTGAGGAAAAAGATTAGACGTTCCAAACAATGTTCACTTTTATCATTTAGTGTGTCATTAAAAGTATTGAAGCTACAGTATATGTAATGTTAACTAAAACTGCACTTTTTTGCGTCTTTAATATAGGTTTATGTGCTGTGAAAAGCACTTACCTACAGTAAATATATCAAATTATTCTTAACTGTTTCCATAGTTTTGTTTGCATGAGCTAAGATAATGCAAACAATCATTTTATAAATAAACAAAACAATGTGAAACAATGTGAATAATGCAATTAAAACCAAACTCACACCATTGTGCTTTACACCTCACTTTGCACCGGCTTTGTAATGCCTCCTTTATATATCCTTTTGTATTCTGTATTCTTGTATTGAATGTGAAACTCTATGTTGTCCTGCACGCATATGCTTTCTTGACCAGGTAGCCATTGCAAATGAGAACCTGTTCTCAACGGCCTACCTGGTTAAATTAAAAATAATAATAAAAAACTGGTGACAGTCAGTATGGTTAGCTGGTTAACTATGGCCAGAGTAAAATACTTGTTGTTTGCTAGTAACATCTATGTAACTGCATTATCAAAGTTTTAATCCCTGAGCAATAATTAAGGCAGCAGATCAGACACTGCTAAAATAATTACCAGTCAACATACTGTAGGCATGAATGACAACTTTTTTCAGAGTTCTAATTATATTAAAAGCTGAATCTGTTAAAATCCCCTCTCTTTTCTACTTTGTCCTTGTTGTCTCCTGTTGCTCAGGTAAACCAATGCTACTCTCTCTCAAAGTTACAGGTAGGCTCCTAAAAAATGGAGGAGATTCTGAGTGCTTTTCTACGATTCCCCTATGTGCCTCTTCTTCTCTATCAGATGGAGGGATGGAGGTGAGGAAAGAATTGAGAGAGGTAACAACAGAGAGAGAAACGACAAAGAATGTAAGGCCCCACAGCAGCACTTAAAGTATGCCTGCATTATTAATGAGGAGACAAAGCGAAACATTTATTTATCATCGAGGATGTGTAGAAGCTAAGCCGATCCCAGCAGAGCTGAGACAGACACAGAGGGAGAGAGAGAGAGAGAGAGAGAGAGAGAGAGAGGAGAGAGAGAGGGTCAGGAGACAGAAAGAGGCCATGTTGAAAGAGAGATGTCTAAGAAGGCTTGAGTGTGTTTCGTGTGTGGGTATACAGTAGAAGGTCAAGTCTAAGATGTGTTCTGTGTATTTGCTGGTCAGCTGTGGGATTTCCTCAGGGCTAAAGGATCAAGACCAGGCCAGAGAATTATTTATGAGACCTAAACAGGCTTACAGACTACACTGTGTGCTTAACCCCTCACTACACTAACTTTGATGTTCCAGGCTCAAGTCCATCCCTTGACTCTAGTCACACTATTCCCATCTGTCTTTGCTCTCTGTCTTCATTTTAGTAATAAAAAGGGATATATAAGTTTTATTATTGGATTAATCTCTCTATGTATTTTGTTATCTATTCAACATTTAGTCTAGCCAGTCTCAAATATTTTGAAGCTTGTTCTGTCACACACAAAAACAATACAAAACGCAAAGATATTTCATTTACAACATAATATAAAATAGATAAACATCCTAAAGATGTCTTAGGAGTGGCCTGATTGCAGGCAACGGAAAAACACAACTCAGCATGAGCGGCGTGAATAGACTAATTCACTCTAGGCATGCAGTGCAAATTGAGGTCAAAACATGTCAATGTCAATTGATTGTTTTGTGTGCTTTAAAGTAAATAGAAAGGGACAAGGGGAATACGGAGAGAAACTGGGGAGAAATTACAGAAAGTATGCAGTTGTTAGGGAGTTTTGAGAGTGAACTGTCAATTAACTGTGAATTGACACTCGCAGCCACACACAAGGAATGAGCTAGCTACAGTAGCTACAGCTAATGGCTGAAAGTGCATTGGCTTTGCAGTGCAAATTAACGTGGACTACGAAACACTCCAGTGGTTGAATTTAAATAACTCACAGCAAAACATTGGCTATAGGTCTTCAATGTAAATTAGTGGTGTAGTCAAGACCAACTAAACCAAGCACAAGTCATCACCAAGACCATAAGGGGTTGAGATCGAGGCAAGACCAAGACCAAGACCAGACCAGTGCCAGACAGCCAAAGCTTCTAAACTGTCTCCAGCATTCACTTGTGCATGTTAAGAGGGCGGGGAGAGGGGGTTAACAGTAACAAATTTCAAATTACAAAAAAGAAGTGAGTCAAGTTATTGGTTGCATTTGAAGCAGGACATTTTATTAGACTGAGTAAAAATGCGGTTGATTCCGAGAAAAGACTGAGCCTTTCAAAAAGTGGTCTTGAGACCGGTCTTAAGACCAAGACAGATCTTGAGTACTACAACACTGACCGAATTGCACGTTTACAATTGAGAAGTTAGGGCTAGCAAATGATTTGCATTTAAAGCATGATGTAAACATTTAATCAAAATTGTTGTTGGTCGTTTATTTTTCCAATCGACTAATCGATCTATCGCTCAACCAACTGTTTAAAAACTATAGACACACATACACTATAGAGCACACATATAGACACCCATACTAACAGACTTATTTATGTCACTAAAGGGCCAAATATTGATTATCAGGAGCTTTAACCTAACCTTAAACAGAACATGTCTTACAATTCTAACCTTAACCAAACACCACTGCTTTGTTGGGACCAGATTTGTGTCCACAAAATGGAAGATGAGTCCCCTTAATGTAACTGTGTGATATGTGTCCCCAAAATGTAATCAATACAAGTAAACATACACACACATGCACTTTCAGAGATGTTGGGTTCTACACAAACAGTCGGGATTTTAGATTGCATGTACAATGGCTAACAGAAGAACAGATGATGAATGAACAAAGCTTGTGTTGCTTGTAGCTGTAAGACAACTCTAACATTAACACTAGTTACTATAATAATTAGGTTTTGCAGGAGCAGATCAAATTGTCACCTGTCAAAACCACTAGAAACCCTTCACTTAATGTCAGATTTGGCAACTGTTTGGTTTAAATACTGCACATTGTTCGGCTGTGACTGATGGATTTGTGGGGAACTGTTGTGTGAAAGTGACTAAGCATGTGCATATGAAAAGCACAATTTTAT
Source organism: Etheostoma perlongum (assembly GCA_026937815.1). Lineage (NCBI taxonomy): Eukaryota > Metazoa > Chordata > Actinopteri > Perciformes > Percidae > Etheostoma > Etheostoma perlongum. Next base: position 14,299,414 of record CM049373.1, read on the forward strand.
ATACATACATTGTGTGCGTGTTTGTGTGTAGGGGAGGCCGTTAGGGGATAAGCACTCAATAACAGCTGACACTGAGCTGCCCTCTGCTCTCGCTCACACAAAGGACTATGATTATATTACGGTTTGACTGCCTGTCCCCCCCTCCCTCCATCCCCCCCATCATACCCTATTCTGCCAAGCCCTCTGTGCACTCAACGGCTAAGATAATTACCACTATTGTGTGTCACACACATATACACACACTCCCATGCAAAGTATGCCACGTGCTTGCCAGCTCCCCCATCTGTCCCCTTCTCTCTCCCCCTTTTTCTCTCTCTATTCCTTCTTTCTATTTTCATCTGTGTTGTTTCTGCACCCTTTGACATTTGCTATTTTGCAGGAAAAGGGGAAATCCACAACCGAGGGGTGAAAATTGGTGTAATAAAGACATGCAATATTTAATACTTAGATTTAGTTTGTACAGTAGGCTGTTGATTATTTTCCAATAACAAAACATAGAATGATGCATCAGGTAGTGGGATGAACTTATTACTGAATATATAATAATATTCTTTCCAATACCTGATTATCTCCTCTACTCTAATGATCAAATGTATTTTCTCCTTTCCTCTTTTTTAGCATTACATGCCTCTTGCATCCTTTAACCCTTCTGTTTAACCAGGAAGGAAAGACAAATGACTCAGCATTGATGTTGTTGTCCCCTTTCTTTCATTCCTTCTTCCTTTCTCCTCATTCAGTTAAACTTTAATGTGTTTTCCCACTCAAATCTCAAGTACTCAAGGCAACTCCTCAGAAATGGCTTTGGTTGCAGAAACACCAGAGTGGTTGTAGTGTGGCTTCTGTGTGTGTGTGTGTGTGTGTGTGTGTGTGTGTGTGTTTTTGCGTGCATGTGTGTGGTTGGGGGGGGGTCACAATATGATGTCAGAGTGGTGTTTACACAAGCAAGCGAAGCCACAGACAAGTGTAGCCATTAATACCAAAACCATTTTCCACCAATTCTCCATCTGCCTCTTCTTATCCTTCCCATCCAGTCTCCTCTACCTGCAGGAACAAACCAACTTGTAAAACACAAACACACAGTTTCCCTCTCTCTGTGTTGAAGGTTGAGGTGACCACCTTGAGAGTGTGTAATTGTTTAATAGCCTGAGAGCTCCCATGTCTACCCCAGAGGCCTTTGCTCGCTAAAGATCGATCAAATACTCTGGCTGGCGGTGACAACTTTGAAGACACACAAACACAAAGGGGCTTACAGTGAGTGCGGCTGGAAAGATGGACAGAGACAGTTAAAGGGAAAGAGAAGGAGAGAGCGAGAGAAAAGAGTACCTCCCTTAGCGGCTGCCATGTGGCTTTAGCCATCTGTTGGCAGAGTCTAAATTAATTAGCTCCACTCATTACTAGTTTGCGAGAGGCTTGAAGTCTAAACCAGACACCAGCTCTCCAACTTGCCTATCTTACAATCTCTTCTTCTTTCACCCTCTTCCATGACTAAAACTTAGATTCACTTAGATTTAGACCCTAAAAGCAACAGAGTTTACTTATATTCTATTTTGATACTAAATTCGAGAAAAATGAAAGCTGCAAGCAGCGTTGGACGGGCCCTTACTACTCAGCGCACATCGGGGTTACTGGCAGACACCGCTCCTCGCGACCGTGCATTTGCGGGGCACTCAGATACTGCAAATTGTCACCAATGAAAAGGGAACTCCCTGCTGAGTTCAATGATACCTATGTAATGATATAAGACTCTACGTTGTACAGTTCATTAGCTGTGAATGAGGGCGTGGCCAAAGCATAGAGCTCGGGGCAAACCTTTACCATCAACAAAGGAAGTCTCTGCCAAGTTCATTGATACCTCACACAAGACTCTACCTAAAACGATTCAAAGGGTATGAAAGGGGGCGTGGCTTAATCATAGGGGACGGCACAAACCATCACCAATGAAGAAGGAACTTTCCGCTGAGTTCAATGACACCTCACACAAGACTTTACCTTAAACGGTTCCAATGTTATGAAAAGGGGCGTGAGTGAGTGGGTGTGGTTAAAGGATAGGGGCCGGCTCAGTATCACATTTAGACCACACATTATAACTTCCATGTGAATTGGATTATGTTTATCATATAAGGCTGATTTCCTGTTGCCAGTTGGTGGCGCTATAACTAAAAGTCAATATTGGCCTCAAGATGTCCTCAGGCCTGGACTCTTGTTGATTTTGGGAAATTTCAAGCACATGTGACAATGTACAGTAAGTTACAGCCACATTCTCGTTCATCACAGAACACTCAAAATGGCCACAGCCACACCGTTTGACAAAAAGTTTTTCTTTAAAATACTTTTCATCCTTAACGTCTTTAGATGACACAGACTGAATTTGAAGTTGATCTGATGAAATCTCTAGGAGGAGTTCATTAAAGTATAGCACCTTTTAATTAATTTTGTAGGGGGCACTAGAGAGACATTTCTGTGCGCCTATTCCCAAAACACTTAAAATACGTACATTTTCACCAGACTTGATGCAACCGCAAAAATTTGGTGAGTTTTTGAATATGTTAAGCCCCTCAAAAAGGCAATTTATTTAATTTAATTTAAAGGCAATTTATAATAATTCCTCCGCTGTCGACGCTCGGGCCCTAATTAAAAATATAATGCATACAAAGTCAAAGCTCATTTAAACATACGGGAAAAAATTAAAAACATAAAAAACATCTTTCATAAATAAATGTCAACTATATACACTCAAAAGCTGAGCAACTCTTATCTCAATTCCCTCATAACCCTCATGTCCTTGGGTCAAATTGACCAATTTTCCTATAACAGTCTTCTTATTAACTACCCAAAATAACATGATTGATTCCACACACTCTTTGGCAAGTAAAAATCTCTACTTTCATTAGTTTTGGGGTATCTTATTAAATTTTATAGCATTTGAAAAAAACACTGAAGTGGTTTTGAAATAGTATTGAGTAAAAGTTGATATATTCCAATCTGTGATTATCCATCAACATACATTCCTTTAACTTTTGTTTAAAAAAAAATCCTAATTTCTGCTATTCTAACACAAACATTAGGTATAATTTTTTTTATTGACCATAAATTCCCAAAACTGCAAAACTGAAGTTAATAGTGTTGAAAACATTAAAAAAGTGACAAACATTGAAAAAAAGCATCAAAAGTGATGAAAAAGAGACAAACATTTAAGAAAAAGTTAAAAACATTGATAAAAAGCATCAACAAAAGTATTCTACTGCTCTGCAGTTTTAGTAGAAAGGTTCATCTTGAAATTCAGATAGGTTAAAGTTGCATTGAGCTCCACAAAAAAAAGAATCAATGTCCACCTTTTTCTGAAGCTCTCTATTCTCCAGATCAACTTTTCTTTTAGGTCTAGAGAGAGACATTTTGGAGTCAGGTGTTTCATAGTCAATTAGTGTTTATGTTGACAAGTCACAAGGTACACCCTGCTGAATGTTACATTTAAAACAAAGATCCAGTTTTTACACTCCTTTTTGCAGACTTGCTTGAAGATTTGATGAATATTCTAAAATAAAAGGCTGAACAAAAATGGGAAATTTAAATAAATTATTTTTGGTTCGAATTTAAGAAAAATAATCTAAACGTGGATGAGGTCTTATGAAATTGTCTCATGGATTTGGCACTCAGGCCTGTAGTTTGAGACTCTTAAAGTCCATAGTGTTGATTGTAATAATCTATTTTACTACTAAATTTAAAAAAAGGTGTACAGTTAAATCTCCCATTCAGAGAGAGAACTAGAAAATCTCAGTGTTGACACTAAAAGGAATACATGCTCGTGTTATCTCTCTCTCTCTCTCTACTTTTCCCTCTTATCCTTGGGGAGTGCTCTGTGCCACTGCAGTGACGACAGATGGGGCTCAACATCATCCAGAGAGTAAGAGAGAGAATAGAGGGAGGTTACATTCATTATTTACATCACTTGGTATTGGAATATTAATGCTAAAAGCAATCGGGCAACCCTTCATTAAATTAACTGGAGATGTAGGGAAAGAGACGAGAGGGTGAGATGGAAGGATGGGGGCGCGGGAGGCATAGAGAGTGTGAGAGGAGCACATTCTGTTAAATGGGCCCTAAAATTAGTGAAGCAAAAACACCTCCATTAAGAAAGTCTGCATCTCTCTGTTCACTCCTTTCCTCCACTCCAACTCTTCTTTCCTGTTATCTGCTCTCTCCCTTTTTTTTAAACACTTCTTTCTCCTTCATATGGACAAAAATCACTGCTTTACCCACAAGTGCCTGCGGTGAACCTCTTTGAGATATATGCATTTCTGTGCTGTCCCTCTTAAGTGCCTGTTTAAAATTTAAACATGCTTATGGTGGCAGAATGTGTCTTTGGTCCCCATGTGTATCTCTAGAGAATACTGCTCTGTCTTTCACTTACTCTATCGCTCCCTCCACGGCAACTGCTCCTTTTCTTTATGCTGTATTTCTCTCTCATCACTTTATCAAACCCTTCTTCCTATCTCAATCTCATCTTCTGTCAGCAAACCCCAATATTATCGTCACACTTACAAATGTGTACATGCTGGATATGCAAGCACGCATGAATGAACACAAACGCATACGTACACAGACACACAACCGTGCATAGATAAATGCACAAACTCATGCACACAGACAGTATCAGGACACACACATGCACAGACACCGACAGTGGCAGAATGGTTCTCTCCTGCGCAGCAACACATTGCGTATATGCAGAGCCACTCTCCCTATTAGTGGAACGCTGCTATGCACTGTTGACTTCTGAAGAGGAAAACATACAGTCATGTCCACTGTCAAATGATGCCACTATTACCCACCCCTCCACCTGGCACCCAGCATGTGTGCATGCACTGTGAGTAATAGGTAGGTGACTTCTGTATATGAAACTATAATGATCATAATGTCACCCAAGGAATTCATGTAACAGTGATGTGTATGTGTACGCCCCCTGTATACAGCGTAGACACACGCGGATAGTTCAAAATGCGTCCAGATAACACGTGTATATTCACACAAAGTCATGATTCCATGTTGAAAAATTAGGTTACTTCCTATAGGTGGAGGAAGATTTAAAATGGATACTGAGGCTTCCAGGTGCAAATGAGGTGCCAATGACTCTTGTGAGGTGTTAAATAGACAGAACTAAAAGCTCAGGAATTTCTTCAAACAATTCTGGTTACTGATGGATACTTGCATCTATGTAGTGGCCATACCAGAATACGTATCTACTATATATACAACCATGACATACTGACATTATTTCTAGTATTTTTTTAAGAACAGATTTTATACAGCAGAACAGTTCATCTACATCACTCCATCCAACCAGCCATTCATCTATCCAAGCATCAATTCTTTGTACCCATTTATTCTAGTTCAGGATGAAGACAGACTGCAGGGTATTGCGCCATGCACACAAAAAAAAACAATACAATGGGCACAGGGCAAGAAGGAGTCATGCATCAACCTTTCCTAACCTACAGTAAATAAAAGACTTTAAAAAAATGTTTTAACTAAAACAAAAATATGACCCTTTAAGTAATATTTAAATCGACCGAAAGAATGCATGAAAACAAAAAACAAGTGCTTCAAAAAGCTGAAACTGGGGGGGACATGATCCTCTGACAGTCTGCCTGTATTAGTTTAGAAACCCAATCTGGCTGCAAAAGCCTGTCTGTGTTCATGAAAGAGATCAGTGAGAGGTTACAACACTCACAAACGTTTTGAAAGCAAATAAAACAAAAGGTGGGTGGGAGCTATATGAAATGGAAGCATCACTGGAACCTACTGGGAAAAAAAAAGTAAAATAAGACAATAAATACCTTGTCAAGGTTAATAGTTGCTTGCTTCCACATACAGCAGACATTAAGCAACATGAACAGCAAATTGAAATTTATGACCACCTAATGCAACTTTAACCAACCTTTCAGCTTTGGTTACTGTCCACCAGTAACTCAAGATGCTCAATTTTCTATACCAGCCACTTGTGTACTTTGGATCTCTGCTGTTTAAACAAGCAACATACCCTTGGGTAAGAAATCAAATACTCAGTTTGTCTGAGCTAGTATCAAACACTAACCCTGAATAGACTCTAAAGATGGATGATACACTTGCTCTGTTTCAATCTTGACTCTTTTGCACGTCTTGAGCTTGTGTGTGCTGCTGTTGTGCCACTATTGACTGTACACTCCAGAGTGACCGGTTACTGCTTGGTTGGTTGGTTGGTTGGTTGGTTGGTTGGTTGGTTAGTTTATTAGTTAGGAACACTGTTCTGTGATAGCTCACTGATTGTATCGATAATGTCTTTAAAAGTGTAAAGAAGTAGCTTCAGCTAAAGGCAGTGGGTTCTAAAATAGTTTGTGCTGTTTCCATAGTAACAGATGCTAAGAGTATCAAACTTCAGAGCAGCAGTTATACTGTGTTTTTGTTTACAGATCAGATTGGATTATGTTTGGAAATTGCAAATGTTAAAAATGAGACACCACCAGTCTAACTAAAAGAGGAAAAGCAAAAGGAAAATAAGTGGGTAGCTTTACAGCAAGACAGATTAATGATACTAAAAATAACAACACATAGTAACGTAAGCATAACCTGAATCTAATTTTGAAAAAATATGGTACCAATGAAGGCATGCTGTTTACTGGACAACAATCCATGGTTAAGCTCAATAATACCAGCCTCTCGTATTCGTATACCTGATATGAAATTTCGTTCTGCGCTTATCCCGCATTAATGATCCTGAGTAAATATAGATTGTGTACCCCCTATAATGCTTTTGTGTGCCAATGGACTCACACGATCCCAATCCCACCTCAGCCCTCCTACCTTAGGATGCTGCCAAATGAGTTAGAAATCAGGCGACAAATTGGTAGTAAGATTAAAAATGAGTAAATCGCAGAGAGAAGACTTTTTACGCTTGATTCTAAAATGCGTTTTGGGGATCCGAACAAAAGTGGACAGTCACGACACATTGCCATTCACACCTGTGTCTATGCGTCTCCAGCTGACCACTTGTGTTCAGATTTTGTTGCTGCCTACATCACCTCGGCTAGAAGCTAAAGATATCGCTGTCAGCAGAATCCAACACATCTCTCTCCATAGAGCAAAACGATAGATGGTCATGCAACATAACATGAACACTTTGTCCAACTTGTAAAATTGGCAAGTTATAGAGCACTGATGACGTATTTTCCTGTTACGCTCTTGTCGGCAATGCATCAGGACACAAGAGCGTTTACACTACAAATGATCAATCAAAAAGGTCAAATGCGGCCCAGACCACTTTGGCAAGTGGTTTGAGAGATCGGACCACAATGCATCTTTGTGGCTGTTTCCACTTTTATGTAGCACTTCTTAACTTGTGATCCAATCGCCCAAGACGTATTCTTAAACCACGTGTACACAGGATCACAGAGACCACTGAATCCACCTTAAAAGAACAATACACATAAACGTTTGTCCTATTCTATAATGTAAAGGTACAGGCTGGGACTGCAGTTCAATTTTTGCTACTTCTAACGTAACATGATTGCTGGATATAACAAGCAAACTTTTCTTCACGTTCCTGGAGCATGAGTGGTTGACAGGAACATTGCAACTGTAACGCTGGCTTTTCTATTATTTTGATAAGAGGAAACTCAATAAAAAGCCATATGCACACTAAATATCAAACAAAAACCAGACACTATATCATAGTAAGTTGCTGTGAGCTGTACATTCACCACTTCTAAACACAGGCAGAACATAATCTTGGAGTTCAATCCTTCACAGCGCTGTGCAATGCGAGACAATCTCGGAGCTGACCTTGCCTGGTCCTACCAGACTCTTTAATTTTCACATTTCCTGTGTACAGAGAGTCTGGCTAACGTTTGGTTGTGACGTCTGCTTAGCATTGCTAGCATTTGCCTTGACCAACTCCTTCACCACTAACGGAGCAAGCTGGAAAATCAAACTTTTCTCGAATGTTAAATTTGTTAACGATAATACGAGACAACAGAACAGAAGACAACACAACACCGGCGTCATTAAACACTGACTGTGGTGATATCAACATGCAATATCGTTGGTGAAAAAGTCAACACTAAAAGGTTTTTGCCCCTGTCTCTCTCTGCGCGCACGCACGCACGCACTTGGAGGTAGAGAAGCTGGAATAAATACCTGCCTGTTTCCAACTCAACAGATATAAACAAGTTGTTCACTTGTCAGTCTGCAAGAGAAGGATAGTAAACTGCAGAGCAAAAGAGGGAGAGAAACACACATAGAAGCACACACACAAATGGTAAATCTGGAGATATGTGCTGTTGGCTTGTGGGGGTGCTTAAAGAGTGACACAAGTCCAAAAAATGTGTGTATATTTTCAACCCCTTCAGAAGAACTTGATTATAAAGCCCTTCCTATGTGCCAAAACTACAGTATGTACAGTACAGCGACTTGCATGGGTTAAGGATGTCCCTTCCACTGCAATGATTTACAAAATTATAAGAAAATATATAATAAAAAAGCTCAGAGGTCAAAGCCACTGTCTGGACATATTTCTTGTAGCCATGATATATTTCTAAATATATTAAAACTGAGGAGCGACATGTGTAATTTCTTTAGACCAACTCAAGACTTGGAAATCTAACTTAGTATAAAAATGGTTGTGTTTGGTGGAGGTGTGTTTCCCCAGGATTAAATAAAAATAAGTAAAAACATAAGGGAGAAGCAGCTGTAGCTATTACAATATATATTTTATGGAAAGGTGGTATGCTGACATGCATTGTATGTTCATCTCGATAGCAGAGATGTAGTCAAGAAGGTTGACTGAGCCGTAGTGCTGGCACTCAACTGTCAATCTCATACACAGGAGCTTTGTCCACAAGAGTGCATGTGTGCGTGTGTGTGTGGTGACTCTAGAGAGAATATATCAAGGCTAGAATGACTTTCAACTGAAATGTATATAAGATTCAAATTACTTTCTCTTTTTCCTTTATACTTTCCCTTCCCACACTCCTCTCCTCCTTCCTTTGTCTTCTGGTAGCCTTGGTCAGCTATAAGCTCAGATGTAAAAGGATCTCTCTTTCTTTCTCTCGCTCTCTCTCTCTCTCTGAGTAAATTAAAATATATACATTTAAGATAAAAAAACAGGAAAGCAACAACAGTATATTGATATACAGTAAAATCTCTAGTGTCAAATGTAAGAAAGAAAACATAAGCAAACAAACAAAAAAACACATGAAGTAGAGGACTAAATGAGAAGGCAAAGTAAAACTGTGGGAAGATGAACTAAAGATATTACGTGATGTTGTGCTGGTTGTGTCTCAGGCTGTGACATACACTCACATATCTCGCTGCTTCTACAGCGCTCACACTATTTTCTCCAAGTAGATGGAGCATTTTTTTCTGGTCAGAGAGTGTGTCAAAATCTGGGAGTTTAAATTTAATTTTAGTAAATAACTGAGTTGTGATGTTAGTATGTGCTGAGAGCTATCCATAAACCATGTCACAGTACATGACGTGAGTTAGAAGTGAGCCATTAGCTCAGTGAGGGTTGATTAGGAAGGAGAGAAGGGTGGTAAAATGGAAAAACATGGGAGGATTCCTCACAAGGGATGTCTGAAACTCATATCGCTGTTTTCAAACAATGTCTCCAGTGAGACAGTGAGAGGAACATAAAACTTGCATTGCCCTGGGCATTGTAAAACAATGGCTATGCACATGAACAAAACAGACACACACACACGCAAAAACAGACTGCACTTACAAAATACCAAGAGCTAAGATACATAAAGTGAGAGTGGAGCAAATAAGTAGGTGAAGGAAGAATAGGAAGAGGGCAGGCACACTGAAAATGGCAGAAAAGGAAGGAAAATAATGATGCAAAACAAGAGGCAGTCAGGTGGGCCTGATAAACGCTTGAGAGGAATAAATGTCAAGTCAAGCACTAAGAGAACCCTAGGAGGCGGAGGTAACAAAGAAAATGAGGAAGAGAGTGCATTTATGATGCAAACAAACCAAATCAGGGAGTATGAAGGAGGAAATCTGAAACAGTCTAATGGATCAGTGCTACTTCCATCATTGTGTCGCAATGGCTAAATAAAAACATAATGAACACCTTAAAACACTATTGGCAAGATAACATTTACATGTGTTATACTCCACTGACTTCTGTGAACTATTGACTATCCGTGGGTGTGTGTGTGTGATTACACGCCCCCGCATATGTCTTGTGGAAGTCCTCAGGGCATTCTATACACCCCAGAGAGACCATTGATTAGCTATTAATAAAGCATAGAGATGCCATAGCTCACAGGGTAGGTCAATGAGGGCTCACACACACAACATCCACACAGGCTGCTACAGTTTAAATGAACATATATGCCGGAGGTTTGGCGAGCTTGGAAGGCAGGACAGGGAAAACGTAGAAGAAACTGAAAAAGAAAAAATTAGTAGAGCAGGTAAACTGTGCCAATCTATTTCTATTTCCTCTGCCCACTCCCCTACCAATTTATTCTACCTGTATCTCCCTGTCCTCTTTTAACATTGAGGCTCTCTATCTTTCTCACGCTGCCTGTGTCCATTGTGTGCTGCATGTCAGAGCGCTGCTGGCTGTCGCCATCCTGTCTTTGATTAGCTGTGATCTATGAGAAAGATACAAGAAATAAATAAATAAAAATAAGTGAAAGCCAGTAAAGATAGTAGGAAAAAAGGTAACAGGAGGATCTCCTCCAGCTGTAGCTTATGACTGTGGTCGAGTCAGGACGCATTCCAGAGCGCCCGTGAGAGAGACTAATGTGTCACACAGGACACATTTGCATCCTTCATCCTGCTTTATTTGCTGCCGTTTTCATCCATTTTGTTCCCAGTTCCTTAACCCACCATGTTTCTTATCCTGCTGCTCCCCTTCCGTCCCTCCTCGGCTACCCTGCCTCCCACCCTCTCTTCTTCCCAAGCATGTACATCTTCAGGTCACGGGTCATTAAGTCAGCTCCAGAGGTGATGTGTCTGAACAGGATATCTCTCATATTGCCCTGCCCCCACCCCGCTACTAAAACACAAACACGCACAATCACACGCACGGCTATAATGACACGTTCACCAATTGTGCACATGCTTGATTGGTTATCTTACCTATGTTTTTTCCACCTTTCTCTCTTTATAAACATACTCACAATCACAATTGTTTTTTGCCTTTAACATGCACGATGCATTTCAGACTCTCAAGTTTAGAGCCAGGACTTGTGGAGGATCCTTTGTTATGTTGGGCAAAAATCAAGAGACTTATATTTTGTCCAATAATATATGAATATGTTAACATTATATTTCTGTAATATATCATGATTTCTTTACACCCAGTACCTTCCTCGCATGCTCCTAAAAATACAAATTATTAAGTATTCAAATATTTTTAAATTATTGTTGTGAATAAATAAATGATTAAAAATAACTTTAAGAACTTTAAAAAGGTTCCCTGTGGAATTGTTTGACCACTTGTAGCACTAACGACCATGTCTTTATGAGTGTGTCCCTGCTTGTTTGGATTGTGCACACGCAAGCGTACACAATTCCCATTATGTCATTGGTTTCAAGCTATTCGGCTGATTAACAGCACAAAGAAAGGTAATGAAGAAGAAAACGGCAAGCTATTAAACATGAATCCCACATTTGTGAGGCCTTGAGATGCACGCAATAGGGTTTATGAGTTAACACTCAATGCAGATAGAACAAAACTTCACAGTGCACCTATAAATCAATAAAGCTGGTGTAGATGGTTTATTTTCAGAACTGTTTAATATGAGCAAGACATGTAGTCTTGAAATCTAGACGTACCCTAGTGGCAGCAAATGTCATTTGCAGCCAGGGTCAGTCTAGCAACTCTCCAAATGACCAAATTCTGGTCGGGCTAAACATAAGAACGGCAGAGTTGCGACGGTTCCCTGCTACTTAAAAACAAAGAAGATGGCTGTTGCTGTTGGCGAACAGCGGTCTTTTGAATCGGTTTTGGCAGTGACTCTGGAAGTCTTGGTGTTAAGCACTGAAGTCGTTCTTAAAAAAGGAAGACGTGTTGGGAGTTTTGCCGACCGGATACGGCAAAAGTTTAATCTATCAACTAGCGTTGCTGTAGTTGGCAATTGCGTGCTAAGGGAATTTGAAAGACAACCATGTATCCCGCCCCTCGGATTGAGCCCTGCCAATGGTGAGTTCCCAGACCCAACATCTTGATGTGGGTCTGGCTTCTCAGGCTACAAGACATGTTTATCCAAAGCACTGTGATGTTTATCTTCAAATCGTTTACATGGATCCCTTTTTTCAAATAATTCCCAGCAAAAAATAACAGACCAAACTGTGTGGCATTTAAAGCTTTAGTGTGTAAATTTTTGACATTAATGAGCGTCCATTTTGTTTAAGCCATTGCCAAATTAGTTGCTACATAGCTAATTAAGACTATCAGCTCCACACAACTCTCTCTGTATTTCTTCAGAAGATTGTGGCATCCAGCGACTTTCCTGTGCATAAACTTGAGTGAAGATAATTAACTCTTCTGAAGAGTCCATCATGTTCTTTTAATCCTGCATGTCCTCCTTGGTTACAAGCAACTGTGTGAAGGGGCCGTGGGGGCGGTGCACGGTCACATAAAGGCTCCTGCACACTGCCTACATGGCGTAAGCGTGGTGCATGTTTTCTGTCTTTGCACACCAGAAATGTGACAATGTACACATGAAAAATTAAATAATAGCGTGTTCTTCAACTTTATTTTGTCAATAGTTTTGTGATTGTACAGTACATTTCTTTGTACATATTTCTATATATATATATATATATATATATATATATATATATACATATATTTATATTTCAATTCCCTTTCCTGATATAATAAAGTCCATGTTATTGTTTTTAATCAGAATCCAATTAAAATACAATTTAAAAAGAAATTCAACAGATTTTGCTAAATTGTTAAAATCTTAAAAACATAGGCTTTCCTGCAGTCCAGAATCTCTCTTTCTTTCCCTGATTAAAAAGCTGTAACTGTATTTCCAGGGAGGTCTATCTCAAGACATAGGAGCCGACAGACCAGTGGATTTGTGTGTTGCTATTGACTTCCCCGACAACAATTTCAACTGTTATTACACATCTTTCAAACTCTGAAAAATGGGTAATTCAATAACATTAACAACTTTGTGTAGCTGTAAAGAGCCTATATTGTAACAATTTACTTAAATCACCTAGCCTACCTGATGGTGGACTGTCACTCAGAAGACAAACTTTGTTGTTATTGTAGCCTATGCTATCTTTCCATTTTACTACGGAAAATGAAAACGGTATTTGTTGTTTCTCCTCTGGAGAATTGTTAACAGCAGAAGCGCCATTTATACCTGCATTTATGTCGAAACCTAGAGACAAACATTAAAGTGTCATTTATTAAATGTATTTGTGTCAAAATGATTCTATTTTGCCTAGAAACGCTTCCCAACATGCTTGTGTGTCTCGTGAAAAATAGGTGTTGGTCCTAATTCTGGCATGCACGCGTTTTCGGCGCGGCTCGAGCATGGGAGAACACGGTAGCCAAAATAAAAATTTTACTTATTTTAACAATTGTATCATGTTAGTCTATATTCTACGTGTTCCTGGATTGCTCCGGTGCTACAGGAAATTCCATGGGATGCATGTATTGTCCGTTCTGCTGTTTTGTGTTGGAATTTTAAATTCTGTGGATTTATGAGGACTACTGTTAACTGCTCCTACAACCTAGCTAGACTACCTGTCCAATCTGAGTTTTCTAGCGCAATACAATTTTTTGCAGCAGATGTGTGCAAAGTTTAGCACCGACCATGACTAAGTGGTTTAATGAAATACCATTAAACTAGAGCACGTTTTCCCTCCCATTTCCAAAGGTAGCCAGACCCTCTTCTAAAGCACGCTAAAGGAGGAGAGTCTGGCAAAGCAAGACTAGTATCATCTGGACGCACCAACAGTTTTGCTGTCATTACTTAGAATTCCTCATGGGGGCAACAGAAACTACGCACTATAGCTTTTAAGCTAATACATAAAAATATACAGTATATGAATATAATGCTGTTACTTTTCAAATAAAGCTACAGTAAGTAGGCCTACCTATCACATAAAAGTTATAAGCATGTTGGGCATGTGGGTGTGTTTTTTTGTGTCTACTCAGAGCAAATTAACTTTAAAAAGGTCACACAAAACAAATTCACATTTTAACTCAAGCGTATGTAATTCTAACAAAAGCTTGCTTACAAATGTACGCACACACACCGACACACCGACACACAATGGTTGTTGTGCACTGTCAAACAACATTAGATTGCAAGGCGGTGTTAATAATTACAAAAACACATCCACTGTATTCTTCATTACATGTCATTCTCACTTACTGTGTGCTTCTTCACTGTTACCATCCTTCTCCCCCCCACACACACACACACACCTTTACCCCACCCTAAAAGTAACAAGCCATGATCCCCATAACTGATGACCTAAAGTATATTTCCAAATGTCTGAAACCCCATCATGTATTTTTCCCTAATTAGGGTCTCAGGCTGGAGGAGGAGGAAGAGGAGGAGGAATGCAGCAGTGATACACAAAGTTGAGGCACAGCATCACTGGTTGAGGAAAAGGGTGTTGGCGAGATCATGGTGGGTGATGAGTAATGCTCTGACGTCGGTTCTGCATTTGGCAAAATATCTGACAGTGATTCTGTCTGCTGGCACGTTCTTCCACTACTATTGTAAGTATATATGCGGGAGGATCCAACAAGGAACTTATCAATTCAGTCAGAAAGATGAAGACGTAACAGTAAGCATGCACAAACAACAACTGTACAGTATAAAATCAAAAGCATGTCAGCCGGCAGGTCAGAAACAGAAACACATAGATTTGCATGCATGTACTTGCACACACCTTGGCTGAGTGTGGTTAATGAATAGCTAACTAGCAGAGAGGAAAGGGAGCCATCTTCTCTGAGTAAGGCCAAATGAATTCGCTGAAGCGCTATGCAAATGTTCCCTGGGCTAACGAGACTGCCTGCATGATTGGAGTGCCATTGAAATTCTCCTCATGCACAACCCTCTCTCACTTCCTTCCTCCCTCCCTCCTTCAATCTCCCTCCATCTCTTCCGCCATTTCTATCTGTATACAGAACATCCATATTACTGTGAATGTGTACAATGTTTGTCTGTCTGTCTGTCTGTAATTCAACAAATAACCTTCATATATATGTATTTTGGATCTTAAAAGCTACAAATCTGCATTCCTTTCAAACTAAAATCATGTCAACTACTCAGATACACACTGCGACCCTATCAGTGCCTGGACAGCAGTGAATGCCCCTGTGTCTTACTCTCTCTGTCTCACTAACACATACATAGAGTCCGCTCACACAGAGCACGCTCAGAGTCGCTCTGCACCTGTCCTCTCTGTAAAACATCCAAACACGAGTGCTGAATAAATAACCCAACCTAACACAAATAACTGCCAGGTTCACGCACGCACAAACACACGCACACAGCCCATAAACACACATCAATAAGTAAACACCACCTATTTCCCCTCCACAGCTACCCATTGCCCTCTTCCCCCTGCCCTTCACACAGCCCCAAACTGCTACCACCCCGAAAGACAAACACATAGATGTGCACAATGTGTGTAATGGTTAATGGTCACAAAAGGGATGAATAAAAAAAGTCTAACAGAGAAAGAGAGATGGAAGAGAGAGGTTAGGTGTGTGTGTGCGGGGGGGCATTAAGCACTTGTCAGATGCATCTTTAATGGCAGGGCACTGCGACTTTAGAGTCTCTGGCCTCCTCTTTTTCCCTGGGGTGCTGGGGACAACAAGAAAACTGAGCACACACACCTCTCGCTTTGTCCATCTGCCCATCCTCTCATAAGTTCTCGTATACCTAGCCGCCTCATTCCATTATCTTTCCATCCTATGCCCACTTTGCCATCTGCATAATTTAGCATGTCAAGCTTTTGTGCCACTTTGTCTTTCTTTTTTTGCCTATTCTGCCATTTTTTGTGCCTATCTGTTGTTCACTTTCAGGTTTGATGGAGTGGAAAGAAAATAGGATGCTTTGTCACTTCCTCTCCTAATAAGTGGCTCTAGAAAGGAAGCATGAGAGAGAGAGATAAAGTTAAGCGAAGAGTGGATAGATAGAGGGGCAGAGAGAGTATAGGGCCTCTGCAGAGTGGCCACAAAATGGAGACTGGGACAGAAGCTGCAGCAGCTGTGGTGACGCTACACTTCACAGAGAGAGCGAGGCAGTGTGTGTGAAAGAGAAGGGGGATTAAACAACCTCAATCAATGAATGCTAAAACACAGACATCACACTTTTCCATACCCTCGATACTCTCCCTGGTCTCTGTCGCTCTTCCACTATATCAACCAAACAATGATTCAATTAGTAGATATATAGATTCAATCTATCTATCTATCTATCTATCTTCATAGCTAGCTTTATAGCTATCTATCTATCTTCATAGTTATCACTTTGTGTCTTTCTCTAGTGGTATCCTTTCATTCTGAAGCGTCTCCATGTAATATAGCAGAAGAGAAGGAGTACTCTACAATCTCAGCCATACAGCATGTATCCAAAGGAACTTTTACCTGCACAGGAAGTTATTATTCATTTTATTGTAATATTCTATGTACATACAGTATTTTCAGGCAGATTCAATGAAATTTAACATGAAATCAGGTTGGTTAAGGCTCATTTTTCTTAGCCTGATTTATTACTACAATATGACTCACACTGTCAGTGTTTTCGTCAACATTTAATGAAGCTACTAAAGTGTCACTAGTTTAACCACAGTATGTTATGTGATTCACATAAACATGATATTTGAGTCTGATTTCTTCATTCATTTCAATATAAGAACACTGAATATTCTTTTCACGTTTTCCTCATGTTAACTCTCAAGAGACTGAACTAACTACATCTAGTACAAATTCAAGAACAGGCCTGTGAATATTTTCAGACAATTTTTTTTAACATTTTGATA
Source organism: Etheostoma perlongum (assembly GCA_026937815.1). Taxonomy (NCBI): domain Eukaryota; kingdom Metazoa; phylum Chordata; class Actinopteri; order Perciformes; family Percidae; genus Etheostoma; species Etheostoma perlongum. Next base: position 14,316,427 of record CM049373.1, read on the forward strand.
GCAGCAGTATTTACTGAGAATTAGCATTAGAGGTGGTTCTTAAAGACAAACAGAGTAGTAAAGATTATGCCTATATGTAGTGGCCTGACCGATACTCGATTATCGAGGCAAATACTGTTACTGATATTTGAGATATATTGGCTGATAATCATGCTTATCTTTGTTTTTAAACTATGTAACAATACACACTGGCTAAATGCCTTCAGACATATCTTTGGCAAGTCTGTAATGTAATTTCTTGTAACTTATTCTTGTTTACTGGGGCTCTAATTTTACTGCACATGCACACAGTGTCACCTACAAACCAGAAAGACAAAATAAAAAGGGGTTAAAATCTCCACATTTGTAGATAAAAGATTACTTCTCCTGACAGTGATGACATGTATTCTTGCTACCTGTCCCTGAAATGTACATAAATATGCAGCTATGTCATCTCTGTGTGTGTGTGTGTGTGTGTGTGTGTGTCTGTGTGTGTGTCTGTGTGAGAGTGTGTGTGTGCAAGAGCTGAGCCATGGTGATGCACTAATAAAAATCAGGCAGTGATGCATCCTCACACCTTCCTCATTCCGCCCGCCGGTTCGCACCCGTTACCATGGTGACCAAATAAAACTCACACTGTTTTAAGCTCCGACTGGAGGAGGAGATGGATACTAACACAGTAACACACGCACGCACGCACACACACATACACACACACACACACGCAAATGAAGTTCCTTTATACACATCCGTCAACAGAGCATCCTCTTTCAGTTCCCTAACTGACAAGTAAACAAATGCTAATTTTTTAACCAACGGCTATACCAGCAAACCATCAATTAGAGGGAGAGACATGGTAAGATAGAGAGATAGTAAGGGAGGTATAACAGGGGAGTAAAAACCAGGATAGCCAGTCAACACACAAAGCCCTCCTCTGTTAGACTGTCTACTTGTCTATCTATCTGTCTACTCCCCCCCTCCATTGCTCCAAGAACGGGCCTCAACGCAAACAGATTTGGCTGTCAAATACTGACACGACACCCAGAAAGGGTCGTCTCGCAGTGAGGCCAGCTGTCAGCAAACACCCCCCCTGCCTCTTCATCAAAGCCCATTCAAACTCGGCTTTATTGACCAACACAGCCGTCTGTGTGACATGTGTCAAGCCAATACCTTGGCATATACTTTTCCTAATAAATGGCAAACCACTAGAGCATCTCGAGTGCTATCGAAAGTTAAATGTGTACATGTTACCAGGAGCTGATAAATGGAGTGGATGAATGGATGGATGGATGAGGTGTGTGGTGGAATTGGTGTGTGTGTGTGTGTGTGTGTGTGTGTGTGTGTGTGTGTGTGTGGCCATGATGCTGAAACAGGCCACCAGTCTGTACCAGTGAGGGAAAGAAAGGAGAGGAGGCGTCGAGCCAAAGACAGATGGAAAGAAGAAGAGGAGCATTGTGTTACTAATAAGACCTATTCATCAGCCCTGGGGAGAGAAGGAGAGAGTGAGAGAGAGAGATGGTAAACAAAAAAGCTCTCAAACTTTTCAAATGCAAATTCAGATAGTTTACTGGAAGATGATTTTTGTTTTTATTATTACGATTATTTTCTGGATTAATTGATCAATCATTTTGTCTATAAAATGTCCATCAAACTGCATGTCTTGTTTTGCTATATTCTGTAAATGATGGCATTGTATTGATATCATATGTTCATGGAACAAATTATATTACACTTTTTTATTGATGCATATGGATGACTTCAGGTTAGTCCCAGAAAGCTGCTCATGTGAATGTGTGTGTACATGTCCATACACATGCTCTTGCTGGTTCATATGTGCATGTTTTACCATCAAACAGACAGGCCTGGTCTCACCACACTCACACTGAGGGATCCGTGACTAGAGAGAGGGAAATCCAACAGCAAGCTTTATCGATCCAGACTGGAAACCCCCTCAGGCCGGCCACACACACACACACACACACACACACGCACGCACACCCACACACACACACACACACACACACACACACACCAGCTGTGCCGGATCAATGAGTGCTCCCGTGTGAAGGACAGAGCCATACAAAGGGGCACACAAATACACACACACCTCTTTACACACACTATTGAGAGAGATTAAAGGGGTGCTCGGTATCAGACACCGAGATAAGGGGCAGAGGGAGCAATACGTATCATCTGACCTAACAGTCTCATCTGACACCCTGCAATTTGCCATTGCTCACGGAGCAAATGTTAACACTGCACCGCACAAGCCTGCACGCACACACAGCACACGTAGACAGGACATACAGCAGCATGTAGGAGGCTCAGTTTCAAACTGATATTATTATTCCTCACTTCACATGGAATTATTTGAATAGAGGATCAGATGCAGCAGAAAGAACAGCTCCAGACACAGCAGAGCCCTAGAGGTGTGGCTGCTCTCTTTTGGGTGACTGTGACGAGCAGCTAAACAGATCTATCACTCATCAAATTAGATCCCCACCCTCCCAGCCCACACACACCCCTCTGTCCTACACACACACACACACACACGCACACACACAGCACATGTCTACTAATGCCTGATTTATCCCTGTAACACAGCTATTAACCACAGCGGTGTCAGTTAGTGAGTGAGGAGCCAGACATGTGGCAAGCAAAGGCCATTTTATCAGCCTCATATTTGAATGATTGGACCATTCTTTTTAAACCTTCCTCCATCTTCTTTCACTGACAAAACAGGAGATGTCAATGACACAATTAGATTGATTCATATCGATTAAGGGCTGTCAACAATCACAAACGAAAATAAACTTCATTACAATCAAATACAGTATGATAACCAATATTTTTACTAAGCCGACAGAACACCATTTATGTGGTTTGGGATTTATTATCTAAAAATCTATTGTCTAAAAATAACTGGAGAAATTTCTCATTTATTTTTGGGCAAATGTTCTTGAGTCCATTGACATATTGGGATGACATTAGATCATTTGCTTTCCATTATTATCCACCACCTGATCAAACACAGCGAGCATGCACTCAGCCAAATATAACTCACATGGTCACGCGAATGGAGTTTGCAGTGACATTACAGTAGATATCTGCGAGAGAGGAAACAAGGTGGACGTGGGGCTTTTGTGTTTTTGGTGAACCTTTAATCATTATCATTGGCTAAATCTCCTACCTGGGACGATGGAGACAGTGTCCTTCTCCCAGGACACCACGCTGACGTACTCCTGGACAGCTGAGGGGATGAGGCACTTGAACACAGCGACATTACCCCGCATGGAGCGTTGATCGGCCACACGGACTGTGTAGGGCTCCCTGAATACTGAGGTGTGGAGAAAACAACTGAAGTTAGTCAATGGAAGGATGGTGGTTGTTGGTGATAGTGGATGTCTCCAAATAAGGCTGAACAAACCATGTTCTTTAGTTTTAGCCGATGACAAAGTGGGGAAAAACGTCCAAAACGTGTTTAATTTGTCATGAGAGAGCGTTAAATTGTTACATTTCCGAAGCTGGAACCAGAAAATGTTTTTGTTTCATAAATGGCTTAACCAATTATGAAAAATGGTAGCCAATTCATTTTCTGCCAGTAAATTAATTAATCGATTATTGTTTCAGCACTGTATAAAAGTAAAAACTCACTCCTCTACACATGTTGTCACTGTACAGTTGACATCTTTCTTTCCTGTTTAACCCATAGCAAAAGCCGGGGCAGGTCTTCTAAACAAACTTGTCTGGTGCCCTGTTCAACCCCATTAAGCCAGCATTTCTCTATTTAGCCCCAGATTCAAGTCACACTATGATTGCAAGGAAGGTTGACACAGAGCTGGGTTGAAGGGGATACACAGTGAGCGGCCCTTGGCCTTTTAAAGAACAACACCATAGATGCTATGCGACGGCAAGGAGTGGAGAGTTGCTCACGGCCGATGAACCTGTCACATGCAGGCATCAAAAACACCCCCCACCCCCTGCCCCTGCACATGGCATGCGGAGCACTAGGCTGTGAATCTGTGCCAGTGTACAGAAAGGATGCTGGTGATTAAGACGGACTTAATGATGAAAACAGTAGCCTGTAGCTAACAAAATTATTTCTCCAGTTAACTCTGTCACATTAAGATTAGTGAGAAATGTGAAATGCTGAATCAGAGCAAACAATTTTATTAAATAAATTAAGTAAAGTGAAATTAAATTAATGGATTATTTTTGTGAGGAGGAGAGAGGTAGTTCAAGGGCATGCTAGCTTGACTGAATGAATGCTGGCCCGTGCTTTCTGAACTGAGCTGATCAAAATTGTGTGGGCTTAACCCTACACACTGATCTCATTTGTATAAAGGAGCATTGCCACATTTCTCTTAAGTATCTTTGACATATACAAAAATTAGACTATGACATGAGTAAGATGAAAAGAAAATTAAAGAAATCAGATGGAGTCTGATGTTAGGGAGTGTTTCAGGCATCCCAATCTATCACAACTATTCAACCAGGCTTTCCTTAGAAATGAGGACAGTTAGGCTTAACAATGTAAAAAACACACACACACACGCACATAACACAGGGAGTGGCCCCGCCCTACGGTGTTTTCGCTCTCTCCCCCAGCTCTCCAGTGATATAATTAACACCTAGCCTGAAGGCCAGCTTCCTTGGTCATTAATAATGCTTTATGCCAGCCGCCACTGTCACTGGAACCCAGTGGAACCAAAGCTGATGTCCTTGTCCAAATAGTGGGGAGTCTTTCACCTTAAAATCCAGGGTTTAATCTCCCAAGTCTTTGTCTGATTCCGTCCATTGCTTTTACACTGTTCTACTTTTTCATAAGTGTCTGAACCTTCGACCCTTTCTTCTTTCCTGACTAGTGACGGAGCCAAGAGCAGGGATTATTCCTTCAGCACTTTTTTCACTGAAATTCATCCTTGCAACATATATGTGACCATGCCAAACATGGATGAGGTTTAGAACATTGGATTTTGTGCCTTTAAAGAATAAATTGTGGTGGAAGTGATGCTGCTTTGTACCTCATCTAAATGAATGGTCGCAGAAAGATATATCATGTCTCACTATGGCCACCTGACACACAGGACGCTAATGTGAGCTGAAGCCTCATTTGTAAACAAGTCAAAGCTAAAGGACAAATAATTCTAATCAAGTCTTTATTTCAATTATTCATTCCAGCAGCTCCTGCTTCTCATTGATTCAATCTACGTACAGATCAATAGCCAGGATCAACTGAGTAGCCTCGACTATTGTGGCCGAGTCAATTCTTTCAATCATTTATTTACTCCCTGATTGACCCTGCTGCCTCTCGTCAATACCAGGGAGAATCCCCAATGCCCACTGTGCCTCTCATAGAGTGTTAAAAATCAGCCAGACCGCTTGTAAATGTTTGGTGCAACGATGACAGTGATCACATGTAAGTTCAGTGTGAGTCAAGGTCACCTCAAATTTGTACTTCCTGTGCTTTGACCCTAGCCCATCCTGCATTTGCTAACCTCTCAAACAAGCCCTGTATGGCAACATACCCTGGTACACAACCAGCTCCAATTAGATGCAACTGCTGTGATAGTATTGTCATTTAACACCGTTTCCTCTTCCAAGATATGAAAGACACAGAGGAAAAAAAACATTACATATTCATTCTCTTAACCCTTTTGACAGGATGCAAATGGTAGCCCAACTGATTTGTGTGTAAATTGCACTCCCCCTCATCGCATGCACAGCAGAATCATTAGGATGTTACTGATGCCTGACTATATGCAGCCCGGTTGCCTAGGAACGAGCTAAAACATGGGTCTGGTGCACTGGGCGCACTGGGAGGCAAGTCTTGTATCACTGTCACTTGAATAATTAACGATGGGGAAACCAAATACTGCATTTACTTATTCATAAAGCGAGCAGCAAAAGCACAGAGAAGGAGAAAGAGAAAGAAAAAAATAATGATGAACAGGATAAATTAATGGATACAAGTTTCATTATTGAATGAATAGTATAAGAAAACCAGTCCTTGTGTATCAGGTCCAGGGGCCATACTTTTTGTATTAGTAGGGAAATGCCAGCCAGAGAAAAGATGAGATAGAGGAACGGGATCTTAACACCTGCTGTCTTGGCTGGGGCCCCAGTAGGCTTGTGTGTTTTAGTCGGGACAAAGGGGAGCTGAGGTGAGCTTCATGAACAGGTGTCCTCGTTTTCTTTTATAAACTTTGTGTAAAGAGGACTTGGGTGCACAAAACATTAAAACCCTTGGACTTAGGCAGAATTTTATTCTAACACAAGTGACTGTGATGAGTGACTGTATGTGTGAAAGGTGTGTGTAAAATTGAGTCCCTTAAGTTGTTACCGTAAGTGAAAATTATTTGTGTATCCTTAAGAAAAAAGTGAAGAAATGCTTCAGGAGAATATTCTCAGATGTGAGAGGAGATGAGATCATTAAAATGGCTGATTCCTGAGGCTATAGATCCTGCCAAACTGCTAGATATGAAACGTTTGTTTCTGACTGAAACAGGTAGAAGTCCCAATCCAAGTTAAATTAATAATAATACATTTATCAGAAATAATTCTGCTTATCATTGCATATAATTTAATAATGTGTTATTGTTATGTAATAAAACATTAATACATGTGTATTTTTTTTTGAAAATCTAAATTAAAGGGTCAAAGTTCCAAACCAATGGTATGGTATTATGGGAGAATATATATTACACATATGTATATATATCATTGTACACTACAGGAATTAAATATTTCTACTTCACACTGTTAGTCTAAGTCAACCAGTGAAACAGCTTTACAATAATAATTACCAGTGGTGTAAAATAATCCATGAAAGAAAAAAAGAGAACTGTGCATGAGTGAATATATTTTTTTATTCACGTTATCTTTTTATTTTTTTATTACTTTTGGGCATTTTCAGCCTTTATTTTGACAGGACAGCAGAATACATGAAGCCCCCCTTCATGACAGCCTGACATCCAGGTTGCAGGTTGGAGCCGAAGCCGGGCCCGCTGCAATATGGGCACCTGCTCTACCAACTGAGCTATCCGGGCACCCTATCTTTTTGGGTTGTTGATTTTTTTTGTTTTTTTAAAGACCTCACCATTGATTTTGTATGGTTATTTAACTTAAATTGTATAGGGTATGTATTTTGCAAAACTTTCTGTATGGACTTTTGAATTACATTTTTCTTCCTTCCAAGGATCCATTGGATTCAATGAATTAATTTAAATGTAGTATGACAATTAAATGGCAGAATCTTGAAGTAGATTTGAGTTGGGCAAGGTATTACAGTTAACATTAACTCTGCTCAATTTATTTTTCCTAGTTATCTAATTGTTTCAACAAATCGATCTGTTCTTCAAACTGATCAACAATGTAACAGTAGCTGGGAAAAAAGCAGACAAAAATGCAGACATTGCGTTTGGTGTGAATTACTGCTGAAACTCCAGCAAGTGTTAAAAGTTTGCTAGTTGGTTTTCATAACATATGGAAATGAATGGAAACCAATTGCTGCCTGAAAAGTAAGAAAATACATATACAAAAATCCGAAACATGAATTTGAACACTATGAGCAGCATGTACAAACCTGTGAAAATCACAGGTTTGGTCTGAGAATGTACCAGTCCAGGATGAAGACCATACTTGGAGTACCATACACACTTTAGTATACGGTGATTGTTTCTGTAAATAGTTTTTGCCCTAAATGTATTTATTATTCAATAGTTGTTTAGCTGTTTATTAAAACTCCATCAGAGATCAATGAAACACAGTTACATTTTTTTAAACTAAAAAAGTAAATTTCTGCATTAAATTAGTATTTAGAAAGATGCTATCAAAGAAGTACATAAAACTAGATTAGCTGCAATGAGAGAAACAAATAAAAACATGTATAGGAAAACAAGCAGTCCACGTAGTGATTTTCATAAATGTAGAGCTATCCAGACAGGTGCTAGTGCTATTATTGGCCCACAATCAGCATACATGGGAGAGGGTGAGAAAGAGGGGGAAAAATAGAGAGAAGATGTGAAGAGAAGGAAGAGAGAGGCAAAGAGGGAGGACGAGACGGATGGTGAGGGGGAAAGGCAGATTTTTGGGGGAGGTGTCACACTGCGAGCTGTCAGCTGCCATCATTCTCCTGCGCCACCTGAGACAGGGCATGCCACACCCTAGCGCTCACGCCTCTGTCGCCCATGGCAACTGTAGGGTAGTGTGTGCGTGTGTGTGTGTGTGTGTGTGTGTGTGTGTGAGAGACTCTGGAGGTAATGAGGTGCACACACATGCACATGAGCCCTGGTTATGGAGCTGTGGACTTGTGGTTGCCTCAGCATTTAATTGATTAATTGTTGTAATTATTTGGGCGGGAAGGTCATCCCAACAATGAGGCTGGCTAGAAGGTCACTCTCACGCTGGAGGGACTGTACTCCTCTAGGGACCACCATATGGATGTGTTTATTGTGTGTGTGTGTGTGTGTGTGTGTGTGTGTGTGTGTGTGTGTGTGTGAGAGTGTGGTGAGGAAGACCATACAGCAGCATCAAAATCATTTTGTTTGTATTAAGATGTGGGGTAGGGAACTGCTGACTGTCTCTTCATGCAGGATTGATCAACACCGTCAAAATGTCTTTTTTTAACGATTCTGTTCACATCTTTCCATGTCTGTAGCTGACTCTCCAAAATATTTTCTGCCAAACGCCCTGACAAAGAGCTGGCAACTAAACACCAAGAGCCAGCTTGAAGAAAATGGATCTGTGTGTGTGTGTGTGTGTGTGTGTGTGTGTGTGTGGGTGTGTGTGTGTGTGTGTGTGTGTGTGTGTGTGTGTGTGTGTGTGTGTGTGTGTAGTTAGGGGACTTTCCAGTCCATGGACAGATGGAGAGACTAGGAGACAGGAGGCTTGCTGGCATGAGCTACGCACAGGCTGGTGTGGATGTGTGTGTGTGTGTGTGTGTGTGTGTGTGTGTGTGTGTTCACATGTATCCAATGTGTATTACATTAGGAAAGATTAATGTGTTTATGATGCTTGTGTGTATGTGTGATGAGGGTGAGAGTAACAGTAACACCTTCCATCAGTGTGTTCAGCGCCTTTCTCCAGCTTTGACCTTGGCATGGAGTGCGGACAGGTCACTTAACCAACTGTCTATGGGACTGCATGTCTGTCTTGAAGACTGAGAGAAGTAGTTGCTTTAGGATGCCATTACTCTTGTTTGGGTAATCATTTTACAGATGCTGGGTTTGTGTCAGGCAGGGGATACCAGCTGGGCTTAAAATAGTACAAATGTTTTAACTGTAGATTCTATTTTAGGGGGTTTGACCTAGGCCTGACAATATATATTGTGATATGAAAAAAGAAAAAGTAATTTTTAAAAGATTAAATAAATACTGTAGCTCTATTTGGAAATAATAAATCATTCTTGACTACTGCCGTGATTTTGTAGGGGAGTGCATCTTCCTAGAAGATAAAACATTAAAAAGGATCTTTTCTAATGTGAACCATTCTTTGTTAAACTTTAATGCTTTACAAACACCAAAGCAAGTAAGCGCTGCGACTAACGTTACTCTTCTGAAGTGGTTTTGGAAAGGGACATCAAGTAGAAATACGTTGGATGACTAGCATGACACCATTGTATTCATATGATATCAATCCAGGCTAAAGTGTATGACAATGACTGCATCCTCTAAGTTTCAGGTTGTGGTCGACAAAGCGTGGCCAGCTTGTTTGTTTGATAAATTGATCAGACCTGGATGTCACACGCTCTAGCAACAAACTGTGTATCTAAGAACAATTAAATCAGTGGAAATTACGTTAGATCAGACACAAACTTCTGTAGTAGATTGTGTTACGTTTCCAGTGTTGCGTCTCCAAACGGTAACATTAGTTGGGACGGATGGACCCCTTGTTTCTCTAGGCTAACTATATTAGCTTTAGCCTGGCTGGTTGCAGCTTTCTGCGGGGGGAAATGGCCGGGAGATGTTGTGATTATGTTGCATTAATCAGGAGATTTAGTTTGTATTTGCAGCGAACATAAAACTTGACTACTGTAGCTTCACTGACTACCCATCAAAAACTATGCGCATCACTTTGTCAGCGGTATCTGCTGCCTACGGGACTTTTCTACACACGGAGAGCCTCACTTTCCATAACAATAAACCCTGTCGGACTGTCACATAGACACATTGGCCACATGGCTACCTGTCCTAAAGGTGAAGGGTCGGACGGTAATAATCGTGCAAAAGGAAAACAGTGAAAGTCTACTTTTCTATCAAGCAGCAATAAAAGGATTAGCGTCAACATCGCAACATCACAGGACGTTGCGATATTGACGCTAAAACACAATATCGTTCTGCCCTAGTGGGACCTTACATTATAGTAAAAATGTAACCCCCCCCCCCCCCCCCAACTTGTGGAGGCCCTCCAAGTCACTCAAGTGGATGTGCTACTGAGGCAGCTTAGCACAGAGCTATGCCACACCCCCTACTTCAATTTGGTGGATTTTCAAGTATGTACAAAAGGTGGGGACTACTGGAAAGGCAGTGTTTCATTACTCTTTAAAGGGATAGTTCACAACTGATTCAAGAGACATCCAAAAATTGAGCTAGGGTTATGTCACCATTCAAAATTCCTTCAAAATGCATGCAATGTGTTGATGGGATACAGTAAGCAATAAAAATTATAAACTGCCCCAGAAAAAAATAACTATCCTTGAACATTGGCTTAATTTGCATCCAGTGTGTCCATCCCTCACCTGCTTTGATGTGGATGCTGGGGCTACGAATCTTGCCTGCTTGGTTCTCAGCAGTGCAGAAGTACTCGTTGTCATGGATAATGCTGTTATAGGCGGAAGGGGAGAAGGGGTAGAGCTGAAGGGTGCCATTGGCATGCACGTGGCGGATATGGGGCACATCATAAATGTCGTCTCCGGCAGCCAGGTACCAGCGCAGGACGGCATGGGGGGCGCCGCCCGCAGGGCAGGGCAGGGACACCCCCACCGAGCTGGAGAAGGTCACCCGCTGCAGGGAGGCGTTCACAAAGTACAGCCGTGTAGAGACAACATCCTCACTGTTGACTGTTAGAATAAGAGAAAGGGAGACATAGTTAGTAAGTTGGTAAGTGTCAGACATACAGGCATCAATCACATAAAAATTAAATACAAAATAGTACAACAGAGGTTAAAAGAGAAATGTCGTAGTTGGCTGGGACAGGGGGAGGGGGGTTGGTAAAAGTTGTAATTGTAATTGCAATTTTAAAAAAAATCAATAAAACCATTGTTAAAAAAGAGAAATACAATAAACTATTTTCCAGTATAAAATGATGTTAGAACATATTAATACTTAACTTGCCTAAACTTAAAATGTTCCAGGATGAAGCATCACAATGTTAGTTGTAACAGTCTGTACACTGATACAGTAGTTATTTACTAAAAGGAGTGCTCGGCAATATCAGCAAAAGTATTGCACAACAATGTTTAGTTTTTCTGCCTATAGTCTTGACTAAAATGATGTTGAACTGTCTGAACTGACAGGTAACAAGTAATAAGAAATGGAATCATGGTGTCAGCTGTTTTTTCCCGCAGATTTGCCAACTAAATGTTGCAAAAAAAGTTTTAACGATTGAAGTATTGACTTTATAACAGCAATATTTAACCAAAACAATATGAACCTTGCCAAGTTCCTCAAAGAAAATTTAAGTTTTTGATCAACATGAATACTTAAATCAATATAATGTTATAATATGTCTGACCAATTGGGTACCATACCATTTGAAAAATAAAGAAAAAACTAATTTCCCATTTTTCCACGTTCCATATTTGATTTGTCCTTGTACTGTGGTTTTTTTACTGTACGACAGGCCTATTGGTTACTTAACACACCCTCATCCTGTCTGTTGCCGTCCTCCTTCAATCAGGAAAACTAAGTATTCACAAGGGCGTGTTAGCAAACTGCTGCACTTCGTAGGCCGGCTCTGTCTATTATATCCACTCTAGGTAGGTCTCTATTTGTAGCCGAACTAGCCAGAGGCGCTAGATATCACAGATATTTACTGGAAAACAATAGTATTGTGGCAGAGATGAAGAGCTACAGCCAGATAAGTTGTCCTAAGGGAGATAGACCATCATATATCCTCTCTCTCAAACACCCTCTTCCAGTTTATAGTGGGGTAGCGAAGATCTGTGTGGTTCTCTCTGTCTCTGTCTGTGTGTGTGTGTGTGTGTGTGTGGGGGGGGGGTTGTATAGAAGTGCTGAGCTAAGCTTGGCTTTAAGCCAGGGGAAGACTCTGTGCCCCGAGCCAGAGAAGTTTCTTCTCAGACAATGATACTTAATTAATCCCTCTTTCCCGGATTGTGTCAACAATGCCTGGATTAGCACTATCTCTAATTCTCTCTGTGCTGGGAGAGAATAGTATAGTGAAGGAGAATAGGACTGTTGGCTAAGACACATTAATTGAGATCATTTAGACTCTAATTTCTACAGATCCTCTACATCAATGGACACAATTGCAAACTAGTTATAAAATATGCATGACAGAAGACCATTGGCTGTCTTCTTAAGATCTAATACATAGAAAGAACATGGCTGATACGAAAACCATTTTCATATCTGTTATGGGTAGTATAAATAGTAACATGGAATGACATAATGACATTAATACCATGAAATGAATAGGGTGAATCACATTAGAAAAGGCTCCCAGGTTAAATGCAGGGATTAGGGATAAAACCCAAACTGACATAGGGTGATTTCCACTCTCTCCTCCATTGTCATTGTCTTTACCCTCCCAAGACACTTTCTCTCGTCTTTTCCTGCCACACTAGAGACAGGAAATGCTATGTGATTGAAATCTGTATGCCAGACCCACAGAGTTAAACCCACATAATCTCCTTCACATTTAACACACACAGTCTATCCACTCTATGATCACACTGCTGTGGGAGGCCATTGTCCGACTTGCTTTGTTCTTATATACATGTGGGTGTGCAGTGGAAGGAGAGATCAGGGAGCCAGGCAGAAGTGCAATAGAGGACAGGACACGGGTGGCTGGTGCAGGGGAAAGGTGCTGAAGTGCAAAGGTGTTTGGATGCAACCGAGGGTGTGCGTGTGTGTGCATGTGCATGTGTGTTTATGTGTGTGTGTGTGTGTGTGTGTGTGTGTGTAAGGTCAAAGGGATAGAGAGGTTAATGTTCAATGACTGCATCAGTTCTTAATGACAACCTCAGCCAACATGCAGAGGCTGAGGTGTGCTGTGCAGGTGATCTCTGCTCGAGGCACAGCAGACATCCTGAGGAGGCAGAGAGTCATTGTTCTCCTGCCTACCAGTTAAAATTGGAGCAGATCCTCTGTGCTCAAAAATCTGAATTCAGGTCAAGTTCAATCCATCCTATCGTTTGAATCCATGTCAATCACTCTCACAGTCTGCTAGGCTGACGGATCTGCACTTTAAGCACCACGGAGAGCACCACAAAATCTACTGCTGGGTTAGGAACACGTGGAAGTGTTTCCATACCGAGCAAATAAGGAGAGAGCTATTAGCAGATGATACCAGTGACCTGCTTCTCTCTGATGACAAATGCTATTTTTAGAAGCAGAATATGTTCATGACAAAAACTATTTACTCGTGCTGTAAGTCCTCGTGGAAGGAACAATATCGCTGTATTCTAATTTTTGTTCAGAAGCCTATCATCCTTTCACATCACAAAATAATGCTGTGGCCTAGATTCTATTGCCTTCACGGAATTGATTGATGGTATTTTACTACAGAGAAAAACAAAGGTCGTGATTGATCAGTGGCTGCACATTATTTACATACATTATTTATTTTGTTGGTTTGGTCCAGTTTCATTCATTTGTAGAACTACCACTTGGAATGGCAGCAGCTGGAAGTGTCATAACAGAAACTACATGTGCATCTATTTTGACTTTTATGCTCACTCACTACCTATTTTAATGCAAAACTTGTTGAGGCATGCAGTTAGCTGTTGTAGCTTGGCAGTTAGTGGTTAAAGATTTTTAAAAAAAAGATCAGATGACTGTATGTTTATTTTTCTTATAAGAGGTAAAACTATCCAGTAATTCAAAAATGTGTGGAAAGTCTAATAAATAAATAGTTTGTGTCACAGACATATGACTTTTCTCTTTTCCTAGCCTATTAACTTCTTCTGAAAATGCTTGTAGGGGTCTGAATCTTCAGATTGAATACCACCGCTTGCTCCCAATATGCTCTAAAACTAAATAATCTGTTAAAAATAAACCTTTTAATCAACATGTTGTACCATCAAAACGGCTTCAAACTAATTCAAAACAGGTCAGATGACACAACTCATACTCAGAGGTAAAACCTCTATAAAGCAGCAGCTTATGATGCAAGGGCTAATCGCTTTGTCCTATGGTATGAATTCAGGTCACTTAGTTCACACATGCACGCAAAACATCGAAATGGAATGAGGAAGGATGAGAGTGTGACAAAATGGAAGTGAAGCTACCAAAATCTACCCACATTTTGTCACACGGCATAGGATTCCTACGGCTGCAGCTTTTGGTAATGTGTGATATGACATGGGAGAGCTGTAATGTGTTGTTGGACAATAGTGGAGTTCATTTTTTTTGTCTTCCATGGAGCCTTGACCTTTGACCTTTTTACTCTATCTGTGCAAATGACACAGCAATTGTGTTCAAATGTGGTAGGCTGCATCAAGCAGCATGATCAAGGACATAAACAAATTATCCACCCACAATCTTCCATGAAATTGGAATATAACATGTGGCCACAGGGAAGCTAAAGAAAAAATGTAATCAGTCAACTATCACAGTCAACTGTACAAATCTCATGCAAAGAACATGGAGCACAATAACCTAGTTTTCCTCTTTATTTGGGCAATATCTAGCCTCAGAGAGTTATCAGAGTCCTTTCATAGCTCCAGGCTCCCTTTCCACCCTTTCCACCCTTTCCCCAGCAGAGAAAGAAGGAGCAGCAACTCATCCAATCATGAACTGTATTTGGATTTCTTTGATCAAGCCTGGAAGCGTTGAATTCAATAAAGAAGGTCAAAGTGATTGAGGGTGAAACCCTCAGAAATATCTTTCCTGTCCCCTGAACCCTTCACAATCTTTTTCTATCTTATTTAACCTTCACTTTGCTTTTTACCCATGTTTCCTTTTGACTTAAATCTTTCTTTGCTGTACACTCAAATACATTTGCACCTTTTTTTCCTGTTTTTGCACTGGATATGAAAATGGTGTATGAATATGTATGCTGGAGAAGCAAGGATATTGCCTATGGTGAACCGCTATGCATAATGCAGCTTTTTCTGTCTCATCTACATTCACACACACACACACACACACACACACAGATTCATACCATCATGTGCACAGATAAACAGGGCTATAAATCCCTCTCCTTCTCCCTCCCGCTCTCACTCTCTTTCCTTCAAACCCACAAACACACACACACACACACACACACACACACACAGTCACATAAATAAAATACATTTCAGACATACATTTAGATACATTCATAATGGCAAGTACATTTTTTATTTCATGAACCATGTAGCACAACAGATAACAGCACACAAAACATTCAGGCCAAATAACAGCTGAAGAACTGACGTAAGCTGCAATACAGTCTTTGCAGTGATGCTACAGAAAAATGTCAGAACATAAAAGGCAAAAGATATGATCATATTTGATAGAGGGTGCTACTCATTTATTACACACCGACTCTAGATTGAGATATGCATTAGGGTTGCACGACAATGTATCTCTGCTTTTGTGTGCAGTTAGAAAGGAAATCATTTCTAACATGGTGTCACATCACTGGGAGAGACGCTGTAGTGAAGAAGAAAACTGTATGGCATGATATTAGAGATGTGAATAGACTATGCTTGCACACACACACACACACACACCACACACCCACGGGGCGAGGGTGGGGGGGGGGGGTATGGGTTGGGGGGGTAAACAACCCCTATCTCCAGTTTATGCAGTGTCAGTAAAATATTAGGCAGCCATTTCAGCGTTTGGAAATTCACATCTCCCACTTCAAAAGGATGATTTCCGTTGTTGAAGTGAGTGTCAGATTTGTAGAGATGTGTTTTTTTTCCTATTCTCCCTCAGAGACAGGGCCATAAATCGTTTGATAGTAAGCAGAACAGGAAAGAGTGAAATACAGAGTCAATTGTGAGATGTTAAAGTGAAATTGTTTCATTCTTTTGTCACTCAAGGCATGACCATCAATCTTTCTCCGTGCGTAATGGAGAGGGCACCGGGCTACCGGACAACTACTGCTGTGCGTAAAACCTGTTGAGTGAGCGGTCCAAATCCACTTCTGTCTGTAGAAGCTTAGTGAAGTAATGACCCTGTTACTATGGGATTAAGATCTACAGATGTGTGATGATGATAAACAGTCAGACATATGGGAACGTTGTTTTTTGAGAGTGGTGCGTGCCAACTGAAAAAGCTAAAAGCCAACCAAGATTATCCCTCTTACCAAGTAATTTTGTACGCTTATAAAATCCTATTCTACTAAGGCGACAAGAATGTTTTTTTCTGTTTTGATAAAAAAAAGCTTTAATGCGTATTTAAACCAACCTTCGTGTGTTGAGACCGCATGACGTGTTCAGATGGCCGTGTTTGTGCAGCACGGGTCAGCTGCCAAACGCAGACCGCCAACACTTGACAACGAAAGCAGGCTTTGCTCGCCAGAGCACAACCAGGGAGGCGAGTTAACCTGAGAGTGGCATGTAGCTATTATACGGTGGAGCAGTGTGTCTCTCTCCAAGAAAAGTGACAGGTGGTGCATGCACAGCGGGACTCGACCCGGAGAAATAAGACATATAGTGGGTCACTTTTCATGTTTTGATCTAATGTGACTTTTTTGAAATGGACATGTGCATCATGGATACATTGTATGTGAATTTCATCCAAATTATTCATTTCTGTTCCGTATTTGTGAACTTTAACACACACTTCTTATGTATGTCTGAGGTTGGCAAGATAATGTAGTGAAGTTACGCTAAGGCACTTTATTGAATCCGTGGAACTAGAAAAACAACAAAAACTCCCACACATACCCTCTCCTCCTCCACGTTCTGCACAGTCATCTTTAAAAATCACTTTTTTTCTTTCAATCAAGACAAACAGGGAATCTTGAACTGTATGTGAAATAGCACACCTCCCAGTCCCCGAACAAACACCAATTCACGCAGATTTTACACCATGATAGACTATTTAAAGATAGAGGCAGTGAGGTGGGAAGAAAACTCCGAAGTTGTTGTCATACTATCAGCCACTAAAGCTTCAGTTATCCAATCCAGACACAACATCTGAGTACATCGTGCGGGTGTAGCCTAGTAGCCACCAGAATCTGACTCATACCGCAATTACTGCGCTCCCCCTTCAAGCACTTCTCTAGTCTGTATCTGTTTTGACTCCAAAATTACACACAGCCCGTGGTCCGCAACAACGCCGCAGATCAGCGACTCAGGCCTGTCTATACAGGAGTCCCTTGTAATGGAATGAGAAAAAACAGGTGACCTTAGAACAGATCAGTTTACCAAACTACCCTTCAGTTCACAAGTATTGAAATAGTGGTGAAATTTTGTGTGTTACTTACTGAAATAAATTAAATGGTGCAAGTGTCAACATCCCATCTTATCAGAATTGCTTAAAGACAAAAACGCGTTTTTATTACATGTTCTAATAAAAAAGGGCGGACACAAAATAAGAGCCAACGTGTTTTACATCTCTGCAAGAACACTGTAAGTCAAAACAGTAAATGTTCAGCTTAATGTGGAGTGTGTGCTGCAGGAGGCCTGTATACAGAAACTGGATAAAACCGGAATCACATTAATTGATGAAATAATTATAGCAACAGCTCTCACTTCATCTCAATTACACATTTTCCCTTAAAATCTGTACAAATACTGACTGAATTTCTCCAAATTCCACACCAAAGGGACTGTCGTTTTTTGACTGATTTAGAAATATACTAATTGTAATAATTATTTAAGCCTTTTCCTATTTCACAGGCCCTCTTCTGGCCTATGTCAGGCCTGAAAGTAGATCCCCACACAGCCCTCAGCAGTTTGTCTCAATTTATTTTTACATAAAATGACAAGCAACCTCCCAAATCATGACAAAGAAGAATGAGTGTATCCTCCCCCTCCTCTCTCTATCTATTCATCTATCTATCCACCCATCCATCCCTCTCCCCCTCCTCTCCGCACTCATGGGTGCAGGTGTGCTGATATGCAGCCAAACCAAATCAACAAAATGGCAGTAATAACCTAATGAATGTCAAATTAATGACAGAAAAAGATAAAGAAAAATACTTAATTCTCTGAAAATGTAGCGATTGGTCTACAACATATTTTCACACCGATGTATATAAACAGGCAGAGACTTGTGTGCCATTCAAGGAGGCGCGGCCGAGCCAGGAAAATACGCAGTACTAATGCATATGCATGTATGATAATAGACCTACCTTTCCACCTTAAAATAAAGTTGATTAAAAGTTATGCATATCTAAAATTCACAGCAGCCACATGAGACAACAAATCACAGTCGATTCGTGCAAAATGAGCGGAACATGGCGTTGAAAAACAACGGAAAATGGAAGTTTGTTTTCCACTGCGTTATCTACATCTCTCCCATCTCAAGCACTCTTTCCGCTCCAGTGGCTGTTTGCAGCCCCCAACCCTCCTCCCCTCAATACACACACACAAACACACACACACACACACACACACACAAAATCTCGTTCGGTCACGGGACAAGGCGATGTACAGCGTGTATAATCGAAATAGACCCTTTTAATCCAATTACATACAACAAAAACAGCCCAGAAGTCCTCGCTGCAAGCTGCAGCCTGGCAGAGGGCACTGCCAAGGCCAATGATGGAGACCAGAAACATGTAACACGCGTACTATCCATAATCATAAACAAATTCTTTATGATTATTTCAAATGTGTTAACTAAAGCTTATAACCAGGCACCTTACGGACCCGTGCGTATATGAAAAACGGATGAAAATGAAGTGGAAAATAAAATATTTTCCTCCGTTGTGTGGTTGTTACAAAGTGATGGAAATTCATAAGAAACAAACGAACATATCATTATACATTTAAAAGGCTAATTTAATCATTCTCGTCCATCTGCAGTATTAAGAGCTAAGGCAATCAGTAGAATCTGGTGCCACAGAAAATGGTGGCTGAATAATTAGACCAGGCATGATAACAATTGAGTCTGCATACACTGGCTGACTCCCCTACATCTTATCAAAGAAAACAACCCGCAATATATGGCCTCGTCTTTTAAATATCCAACTGGGGCACATTATCTACAAATTAAAAGCCAGCGCTCAATACCCCCAGCATCAGTTTACACGTCTCTCATAAAACGTATTGACCCTTGTTGCTACACAATTGCACACACACTTCGGACAGAAATTGGTGTTTATGCACTATTTTAGTGCTATTTCCAAAAATCAGCTGATAAAAAGGAAGCTTTTTACCCCAAGGGATCCCCCTCTTCTCCCCCCCCCTTTCCGCGCGAGCACACACACACACACACACACACACACACACACACACACACACACACACACACACACACACACATACTCTAACATTTTATTTGTGTTGGGACAGGGCAGAAAAAGTCAGCAAATACATTAAACTTCTCTGCCCCCTTGGACTTTTGCAGCCTACAGCTGTGGCCAACATCAGCGCTCGAGGTCGCCTGTCTACCCGTGCGCGCGCCCGCAGATCCTTATCAGCCTCTCCTCCTATTCAACAGCCTCCATATTCACGACACCTCCACATATTCATCATGCAAAAATGCAAAAGCCGTTGTCTTTTTCATCTTAACGAACGCACTGTGCACTTTTGAGATCTAGTATGTGTTTTCTCCTTTTCTCCGTTTGTCCAAATTAAGTGCAGATTGATTTTATGCTCACAAGCCTTTTTTGATCGTTCTTAATCATATTATCAGCTGATCATTATGAGACATTGAGAACGCAAGAGAAATCCGAGCACTCGTTCATGAGGAAAATTAACGCAGATCAGAAAAACATCATTTCAAAACATTAAGAAAAAGTTACCAGTCTTCCTCGAAAGGTGATTTAGAGTTTGATTTGACATATGTGCCCCTCCTTTGTGAATCTAATCAATTCAATCCAACATCATTTTCTCAATCTGACAAGCTAATAAACACGCACAGTCAACTTCAGCAGTGCACTGGAAGAGACAGCATGCAGATAAGCAACACTGGAAGATACACATTTCCAACGTACCTTCTTGCAAAGAATACAGCAGAAGTAAAGTTACAAGCCACATGCCATTAAAAGCAGTTATATTTCACAGGAATGTTGTGCAGTCCCCCAAGAAGAGTGCACGGCGCAGCGGTCGGCCAGGCGAGTCTCCGTGCTGGACTGGTTCTGCTGATACTCCCCGGCGGTCTCTCCAGCCCTGGTCCCACACTCTCCAGCGCCGAGAAACGAGCCGCGGAGAAAGTACCGCCTCTGCTCCCTGTTCTCTCCTCCCCTTACCGGGACAGGCTGCTGTCGCCCCACCCCCGGTATCCTAATGATGCGGCGTGATGGAGAGGTGAGCTATACGCACTAATAGGGGACCAAAAGGAAACCACTGGTACCTCTGTATTACGCGCACTGGATAGATGGCTTCATCCGACAACTTCGTGGACTCCCAATAACAAAGTTCAAAATGTCCTGTCATACAAGTCATTTGAATGTTGTTTTTATGAAAGGAAGTTTAAAAAAACAACCGTTGGGGGATGTGCGTATTTCCCATGCAAATCATCTCCAATTTCCATAAATCAGTTGTCATTGCAGCAGTGGTGCGCGCACAGAGTTAAAGTAAAACCAACAGAATGTGCCATTGTCAAGTAACAGGACATGGGCATCTATTAGTGTGAAGTCCAGGTGGAGAGAAGAGAAATAGCGCAGAGAGGCTGCAGCCTCCGTTTCATTCAAGAGGAAAGTGGGAACGTGCTCTGCGCACCTGCGTGTTACTACCATAGACACTCATAGCGCTCAAATCACTTTTCTTCAAAACAGACCGAATAGTTTTAAGAAAAAAACACAGCATGAGGGAATTATCTACAATCAACCTAATTTTAAATATGTATATACTTACTGTGGTCGATATGGTAAATAAAATGTATTAAATTCGATCTGTGAATCTCGCTCTTTGACTTTCTATCTCACACACACACGCACACACAAAAAGATGAGATGATGAGCCTTCTTTCTTGGTTACTGACTCGGGAACAGTCTGCCTCTTAACAAAACCTCCTGCACTTTCATCTACCTTAACCATTTAGTTATATTAAAAATAAAAACAATGCATATGGCCTAATGAATAGTAGGAACATCTTTAAGAATACTGTGAGTTAAACAGACTGTGACAACAGGAGTTAAGAAGCCTGCAAGTTCTGAAGTCACACAAGCCTGATTTACATGTGTTTACACTGCCGCTTTAGCACCTGACCAGGACAGAATCTAAACATCCGATTTCACACTACAGTGTTAAGTGTGTATGTTTTAAATATTCAAAATAGTACATCAAAATCTGGATTTATAGATATAAGCATTAGCAGCCCAGCCACCTAATGCAGTGTATTGAGTGATCTGATACTTCTAAAAAAAATAAAAAATAAAATAAAATCATAATCCCATTTTGGACATTATAATTCACTCTAAATCAATTAATCGGCTATCATACTTCACTCTAAATTAATTATTGGAGAAAAACAATCAACTGACTTTCATGGCCTCTGGGATTTTAACACTGCATGGGTTCAAAGCTGTCTCATTCAGCCCTCTTCTCTTTACTGTCATTTAGTCCAACTTCCAGTCTAATCAACACACAATACACTAAATGCCAAAGCACAGCTGATTGTTCTTCATCCATTTCAGACCAACTGTGGAAACTCGACTTGTTTACCACTCAGTCACACTACTTATCTGACATTAAACACCTTACAACTTGACACGACCTCTGCCACTAATCTTTCTGTGTCTCTCTCAGTAATATACCGTAATGTGGCATTTGGAGTCTCGTAACCACAAGTAGTCCTGGTTGAGGAATGGAGCTGAGGCAAGCTGTGGCCTCTCTCACTCCCACTGAAGAGCCGCTGTAGTGTGGCAGGCAAGGCAGCACACTCTGCCTCCACTCTTATTATATAACAGGTGGAAACACACACACACCCACGCACCCTCTATGTCTCTCTCTCTCTCTCTCTTTCAAACAGACCCACAAACACCACTCGATGACAGGGACACATTTAGAGTGTGCACAGAAGCACTTCCATTACACATTCTGTACATCCATATGTGTACTCTAAAATAACTTTTATATTTTAGATGAACACATGTCCAGCCACTAACCATAGTCCAGGTTTAAAAATGCAGTGTGTCGTGAATGGTGAGGGAAACTTGTTTAGAAACCCTCAGGGAATATGATCTGTCTCAGCATCAAGTATTTCTCCTCTCCCAATGACAAAGTGGTCATACAACAGCACCCAACACCTTGCCACTCAAACTAAGTTCCTCAAACAGAGGTGCCACCCTGCAGGCCTGTGTGGTGACACACGAAGGACTCTGTCAGGACTTCAAAAGGCAGTGTAGCAAGCTGGTTAGGGGACTGATGTAAGTCGGCCTGACAGCACCAAGCAGGTTGTACTGTATGTCAGCCAGTGATCATCATGGAGGCTGACAGGCTGAGCTCGGCCAGCCAGGCCAGAGAAAAGGCAAGCAGATCCCAGACAGCTCTAGCGACTGTCACTGAGGACAGTAACCCTAAAAGAACCGCAGCACCATGTGAGTCATCTCCATCACTCTGCTATATCGTTGCCTGGAGATAGGGAAGGAGATAGGAAATGAGTGAGAGAGTTTGTTGACTGAGGAAGAAAATGGGTGAGCAGGGCAGAAAAGAAACAGACAGCAGAGGGAGGGGTGAGGGGCACAGAGAGAGTTATGAGGCGGATAAGTTAATGTGGATGTTAATGTTAATGCTCAGACAATCAAAGCTCCCCCTCAGGCCGCAACATGCTAGGATCATATTAGCGCTAATGTATCCAGTATTAATGCACAGCCCCCCCAGCCCAATGAAACCATAACCAAGGTCAGAATTAGGAGAGGAAAAGGGCACGTGGTACTACTGCTTAGCTCTGTGCAAGGGCACAGGGATCGTGAGAACAGGGAGAGAGCTGCAGGAATATGAGCCAATGGTGGTGGATTATGATTGGAGGAGTTGGAAGATGCAAATCACTCTATGATGGGTAAATGGAGGAGTTATGTTCCTTAAAAACTGCATCATGGCAGTTAAAACAGACTAAGCACAAAAACCGCAGTTTGTGTAAGTGTCAGTCATAAACATGCTCAAAGCCTAGTAATGTGCTGCAGAACTCCTTTATCTTACTGGGGCCCAGCTAGATACCTCTGCATGCCGCTATGTATGAACAAGCCTCTGCATAGACCGTTTTCACTGCAGACATGTTGACATGTCATACTGGGAAAAGCACAGGTGTATTCAAAACCATTTATGATGGCTGCATTCCACTTAGGAGAGGCCCTGGTATTGTGCATGCTGACTCACTGAAATACATTACTGGGACACCTGATGGAATTGAGCCATCATTAAGGTTAGCAATTTCAGCTGTGCTTTTTCTACTATGACAAGTCAAAATGTCTGTTGTGAAAAAGGTCCAATAGGCTAATATGAATCACACACCATTGTTCCGCAGTACATTAACGCCAGGAAAGCGTCAACCAATGAAGTGTGTTTGCCTTTAAACCAAGCATGCGTGATTTTTGTGGCAAATGTGTACGAGCCTATCAGCACATCTGAGAATGC
This sequence comes from Etheostoma perlongum, assembly GCA_026937815.1. Taxonomy (NCBI): domain Eukaryota; kingdom Metazoa; phylum Chordata; class Actinopteri; order Perciformes; family Percidae; genus Etheostoma; species Etheostoma perlongum. The sequence goes on from CM049373.1 coordinate 14,340,275, forward strand.
GTGTGTGTGTGTGTGTGTGTGAGCATGTGTCTACATGGCGGTGAAGCGCAGGACATGTATTTCTGGCTGCTCTCATACCCTACAGTCGGTTGTGTGTGCACATGTCAATTGGGAGTGCATTTGCTTAAGTGTGTACGTGCTTGCGTATGTGTGTTTTTGCAGGAGTACGTGCATGTGCACATGAGACATCAAGGGGTGTTAATTTATTCAAATGAGCTGGGGAGGATAACGAGAGGATGGGGTGAGGGGCGGAGGTGGTGTGTAGGGGGGCACCTTCTTCAGCTGGAGGTTCATCTTTCCATCTCTCTTTTTTCTCCCTACTTGTTTTTTCACATTTGCAAATGAGACTATTTGCATGGCAGAGAAGGAGGGAGGAAAGGGCGGTGGGGGAGAAAGACTATGACATTGAAAAAAGAGAAAGAAAATACATTGGAGATGGCGAACGATGTAATTCTGAGGCAGACAGAACACCCGCAGACAAAAACATACTGTGCCAGCCCGATACCACCACTTCCAAGATGGCTGCCGCTGGAGGTGTCCTCTGTGGGACCAACGTAGAGACCCGTTGCTCTGGCTCTGGAGTGGGTGACACACAAACACATCTTAACTTTGACTGTGTTCCTCAAGCATGACAAAGGAAAATTGGAATTTGAAAAGCTCTGTAAAGGATTAACATTTATCATTTGAATTTGAATATATTAAAGACTGAGTCCGATGAATATGGTTGTGGCTTGTACAGAGATATTGATCAGAGATATCTAGTGACACCCAGTGGTCACAATTAAAGATGTTATCATTAGAAGATCATACAATGGCGAGTTCCCTACATGGGCTGGTCTATGGTCTATGTTTTCAGTGGGGAAAACATGTTGATGTCTCCAATTTCAAAGTGTTGGCAAATAGATCAATAATGCCAAAAGTCTGGCCTGCTGATCAGTTATTTCTCTCTTTAAAGAAAGTTGGTTCTCCAAAGTGTTTGCAACACTGAAGTGTGTTACTTGTAAAATATTTGCTAAATGTTTTTATTTTATTTTGTTTAACCATGAAGAGACTCATTGAGATTAAAAATCTCCTTTTCAAGAGTGTCCTGGCCAAGATGGGCAGCAGTACAACCACACATACATACAAACACAAAATACACATAAATACAAAAAAACTAAAAACATAAACAACTGAAACAGCAAATCCCTCAAAGTCAACCAGAATCATAAACACATCAGGCAAAACATCTCCAACCAGAAGTGGCTGTCTCCAAGTCAATCAACATCCTCTTAAAAGCGACCAATGAGGCCAGCTCAGTAAGTTTCATGGATTTCTGTAACTTGTTCCATGTAGAGGGAGCAGCGACTTAAATGCCTTTTTCCCCAGCTCAGTTCTAACCTTTGGAACAGACAGAAGGAAAAGATCCTGGGAACGAAGATTGTAAGTGCCGGTACTATTTACACTGATATAGGTCTGAAGCTAGGTTGGAAGGAGACCTAAAATAGCCTTGTATATGAAGATATGCCAGTGTTGTAGTCTCCATGTTGATAAAGAATGCCATGATGAGTGAGAGCTTTCATACCTGAGATCCATGGTATACAGTGTCCAATGAATGTAATTAAATTCAATTGATTGTAGATTGAATGTGTTGATTTAAATAAAAACATGATGATACCAGCCAACTTTAAACCACTGTCACAGTAAACAATATTCAGTACATCTCCATATATCCCTTTCTAAACAGAGTTCCTGAGCTTTGACGAGGCTAGATTACCAACCTAATAAAGTGAGTGATTGCCCTGAGAACCTAATCTTTTTTGTTTTTTTTTTCTTTATGGTGCTCATATTACACAAAAAAATAATGTTTAGTCTGATTACCACAAACTGACAACCAGAAAACATGGGGCCAGGTGGTATTATTTCAAGACAAGAGTACAAGTTGGTTTCTTGACAAATAATGACGCTGTCATTTGTAATCTGCGTGTGCACTATACATAATGAAAACTTCAAAGCAACAGGGTACATACACAATGCACAGAGTGCAGAAGGTAGGGAGTGGGGGCTCAATGGGGACCCAACAACAAATGGTTGCCCCAGGGTCCTCAAACAAGTTAATCCCACCATGGTTCTTTGCTACTGCATAAATAACATGTTTTAGCTATATGTCACACGTCAAACTGTAATAAGTTCTAGGCATATAGAGGAGCAACATGTATAAAAAAGGATGCCCAAAGTAAAATACACTAAAGTTTACACTCAAATCTTTATAGTTTTTTGTCTGTTACATTACATTAAGACAACAATAAACGGATGCGTAAGAGAAAGAAAGAAAGAAAGAAAGAAAGAAAGAAAGAAAGAAAGAAAGAAAGAAAGAAAGAGTCGGCAGGTGTGAGAGGATGTTGTTCCAACACTACCACTCCTGTACCTGCTTACTGCTTAACCTTTTACACACATGAACATGCTTAATCCCACAAACACACAAAACACTCTCACAAATACAAACAATAAAATGAATGGACATAGACGTTAAAAACATGTTGCTTCACAACAGATAAAAGCTAATCAGCCTAACATTCTTCTGTTATTACATGAATATCAAACTGAACATAAAAGAAACTGTGTGATTGTTTGGTGACTATGACAACAACTCTTGCCATTGTTGCATTAAACCATGCATGGCCAAGCCCATTTTAGAAGAGACAACACAGACGTTTATTTAAAGGACAATCCATTGCATACTCCATATATTTCTGGTTCTTTAGAAATTCAACGAAAAGACCAAACCACTGTAGCTTCCTCTGTGCCAAAACACCATCGACTTCAAAATACATCAGTGAGCCACAGTGTTGAACTTGCTGACATGTTCATGCATTACCACGTCTACGAACACAAACACTGAAGTGTATTTTGAACATGCGTACGAGTCAAGTAAATAGTGAGTCCTTGGCTGAAGATAGTCCTCAACAAAAAACTAACACAATAAACTCCTGTTTTAGTAGTGTGTGTAAAAAAACTACCATGCCCAGTTGATTATTTAAAAAAAATAAACTACACATTCCTGACCTGATTTTAAAGATTTGATCACTCAGAGTTCTGGGTCTTGAAAAGCATTAAGAGGGACTAAAGCTCAGTTGATTTTGATGAAGTTGAAGATTCTCATGAGATTTAAAAACAATATACTATATAGTATATATAGTATAAATATATAATATACAAAAATGTAGTTAAGTTGTAGGATATTTAGAACTTTAGAACCTTAAACCCTACAAGTAGGACTAAAGGATACAGCCAAATGAGAAGGACATGTTTAATGAACAGTTGGTGATATTGCTTGAAGGTCATTAGGTCAGCTAGGCCTATGCCACAGGGCTGGTCATCTGCACTTTGAGAGCAACTTGAGATTACAAAGAAAAACTACAGGTGCATTATTTGAATTGCTATATATTGTAATATTTAGAAAAGCTCAACACACAGCAACACCATCTAGAAGCAGCAGTCACGTTTGGAACAAGCAGCAGAGAGAGAGTATGTATCTTGGTGTCAATGGCTTGTCATGAATGTGAAGGTTACTTTGTCAACACCCTGGCTTTAAAAATGTTCCCTTCGTGCAAGGAAAACACATTTCATCAGCATTCCACCGGTATTTTTCCCTCTGTCTCAGCATTGTCAGACACCAGTAGCCATCCTAAATGCTTATGGGAACAGTAACTGATCAGGCCTCCCACACCTTTCCAGCATAGTGTGCATTTTGTTTCAGTGTTCTCCAAACCTCGTTCTGGTGCTGTGATGTTATCAGCTCTGGTGAACTGTGCAATAAATGGTTCCTCATGCTTACCTCAACTGAAGCCCTTATGGAAAGCAGCTGACCCGAGCCCTGAGGGATCCAACCGGTAAAACCGCTCGGCAGCAGGCAGTGTTAACTTTTACAGCTCGGCCCTTCATTCTTTCCCACAAATTCAGGAGGCTGAGTGGAGAGAGCGAAGGAAGAGAGGGAGGGGGACAGAGAGCAGGGGGTCCTTGGGACTCACCCAGCCAGTTGACAGCTCCTGTCTCTGCCTGTAACGACTTATTTATTCAAGGATAATTAATCAGGCGCAGTTTTCTGTCGGTATGATTAATGCGCTTTGTCATCTGTGCCGCAGCGGTGAAAATACAGCAGCCTATGATTCCACTGCTCGGCTTTAGTTGGCTCTGATTCAACGGCAAAACGTATAAAGTAGTGAGGAAGTGAATGGTACTTGATGTGGGCCCTTTCCGTACCCAAAAACGGTGAACTGCAACTTGTAATGCCACTGATGGTGGTCTTCCAACGTGCTGCATCTGATTTATCCAATTTGTCTCTGTTTGGTGGTGGAGTTAAACGGCTTAAATGTTGCTTATAAATGTTTTTTTATTCTTTCCCAGATGTTATCTGCAGTATTTACATTTCTCAGATTATTACAGCTTGTGATAATATCCGTGACTAACCTTCAAAAGTTTTGATTAGCAAGGGTATTTTTCCAACTACATTTTTATTTCCCACAGTATTCGGGTTTATTGGATTTCCCTCCCTTCTTCAGTCAGCAGTTTAACTTATTCTCGGCCTGTTGAGGGGAAGTCGTCCTTCTTCTTTTTTATCCTTCTTATGGCTGAAGACGCCACCGTGTGATCATTTCGGTTACTACAAGTCCAGGAATCATGTAAACATCCGCATCCTTGAAGTATGACAACATAATATATTATCAAGCCTGAATCAGTTTTCACCATCAAATGATGTGCATCTATTACCATACTTTTACTTTATTTTAAATAATTTACAACGCTCTATCTGCAGTACTACAGCTGAAGTCTGTGTGTGTGTGTGTGCAGAGACGTGCACACATTTGCTCTAATCTGGAATAAAAAAGGCAAATGACTGCTTCTCTTGTTAATATGATTTATTTGGGTACTTTTATATATGTATTGTTATGTTATATTATAGCTACATTCGTGTAGCTGATTTTTTATGTTATGCTTTATATTGTTATTTTTATATCTCTAAATTACCTGGCACCACCTGATTGGAGGGGCAGCTGTGATTTCGCTGTCAGACAAATGACCAAAAAAGCTCTTTTGAATCTTAAGTATCACAGAAAACAATTCCAGGTTTTTATCTTTAATACGATACTACAAGAAGAGGGCATACAGAGCTTATTTATTTATTTACTATATTTAATGCAAAATGCAAAATCTGGGTGATTTTGGTGAATTGGGTGAATCAATATAAAACAGCAAGGTTAAGCAAACTTTATTTGTACAAAATCCTTACATTCTTACACACATAACAGTATTGTAGCATTCTCCTAGGTTCCTGGCTGGTCCTGATCAGTTTAGGCATCTTCAACATGTCTTGGTTGCTGGAGACAATAAAACAGAAGTTGTCATTGCTATCTGGGGGTTATTTCATCTCATGTTATCATCTTGTCACATTTGACCTGAAAGTATGCAGAAATTATAAACTTTGACCTTATTATTTTTTACAAATTATTTGTGTGGCCAGCAGATGCCAGTATAAAGCCACATTTCATTTCCCTTACCTTGGATTTGCCACAGCTGGTGAGCTTGTTTCCTTCAGAGAAAAAAACAAATGACTGTTTTTTAGGCACATTCGTTTGCATTCATCTAGTCCGTCTAGCAACGTGCTGATAGAATCTCAACTCCATTCAAACACACACACACACACACACACACACACACACACACACACACACACAGGATGTAGCTGTTGACTTACCTGCCAACAGAATGATGGAAAGGAACACAATGACCCCAGCGAAGATCAGACCTCCAACACGTAGTGTATGGTAGTCTACAAATCCACATAGAACATAATGTCATAACACTGTCACCTATAGATCAAGGATCAGGGAAACATTTTTATCCTAGAGGGGCAATTTGGTTTACAGCCAACAGTACCACACACCAAGACTTAACACAGGGAGAGCAAAACATAAAAATGAACAAAAACATGAACAAGTCAATAAACTAAATAAATAAAACTACCTTACTTAGTTTAAAGGCCAATGGCAGTTGGGACAAATTTTTGAGTCTATTGGTCCTGCAAGTAGACAGACAGTGGTTTTTCTTTTCACTCTCCACAATCTAGCTCCTGTCACTCATATTTTTCATCTACTGTATCTCTCATTTTATCTAACATCCACATGTTCTGGCAGAAACTCCCTTTATCCTCTTCATGCTTTCCACATTTTTTTGGAGCACTGGTGAAGTGAAATATTACAGTATACCATTTTATCCAAGCAGATACACTTTTAAAGTTCCAGTTGGAGCGCCCTGCTGGCTCACCTGGTGGAGCATGCAGCCCAGTCCTTGCCGCAGCGCCCAGGGTTCAAGTCTGACCTGTGGCCCTTTCCCCCTCTCTCTCTCTCCCCACTTTACTGTCTGCAACTGTCTTATCTATAAAGGCCAAAATTCGCAAAACAATCTTTTTTAAAAGTTGTAGTTACTTACCATATACAAAGTCTGCATCAAAGTCAATGTGTGCATCTGGGGCGAGACAAAGAAGAGCATGGGAAGAAACCCAGTGGAAACACACAGTACTTCTACAGAAACATAGCTACTTCTTTACAAATTATTAAATACATTGATCCTATTGACTTGTAGTAATATTGAAGCCCTTTTGCACTGATTTAGACACACTACAGACTGAATGACTCACTGTGTAAGTCTTTACAATATATGTTAAGAAAATAGGTCATAATCAGCATTGGTCCATTCCCTGAAGGTGTTTTTCACACAGGCAGCATGCTATTTTGGGGTAGTTTGAATTGAGATTGGCTGGAAATCAGATTTAGAAATACAAATGCCCCCACAAATAATGACATTGTATCCTGTTATCAACACCCAACATTGTGACTTATTTTTGTCCCTCTACATTGGCTTCTATACTAATTTCAAAGTCTTCTAACTAACCATGTCACTCTTTTACCAAACAGCCACATGTTTTTGTGAACATGATCAGCTGTGGCAGAATGCTGAAAGGAGAAGGTGAACTGTGAGGATGCAGGACTCTGCTTTTTTTATTTGTTGAACTATCAGGGGACCTCTTTTATTGTTGTTTATCATTGACCATGCATGCTTATATTACTCTAAAAAACCAAGATAATTAGCCAATCCTGATTCACCCAGGTATATGATTTACACATTGTGGTTAGTGGTTCTGAGTGAGAATCATTAAGCGAGAAATGGCTGTGACCTTGCAAATATTTTTTGTGTCGCTCAAATGGTGTCATGTTAAAGTGGCTCTCTGCAGCGCTTTTGTCGTGGATAATCAGCAGTTCAGGTGCTGA